>MJUU01039309.1:183650-277367 GCA_002080025.1 Modiolus philippinarum
TAATCAAATTTTCAAATAGCAGGTGCACAATTGCAATATGTACTGAACATTCTGTGAAAGTTTTATTGAATTTCATCAAGTGGTCTAGGAGGAGTTGTTGCCACAAAGTAGGTACCCTACGGCGGACGGACAAACGAACGGACGGAAGGATGGACAGACAGACACCATGATCACTATATACCGCCCGCTAAAGCCGGGGGTATAATAAATAAGACTAGATGTTGTCAGAAACGACAGCTATCCCTGCACTCCCTGTTTGACAGAGAAAACAGTTGTTATACACCCTTGGCATAATTTTTTTCATTATCTTTGAAATCTACCTATTGATAGTCATTATTGTTACTAAAAGAATTCTAGGATATATGGTTGCTAAGTAGAATTCCAAAAAATAAGTGGTCTTTGAGACTTTCAGGAAATAAACCAAAATTGGAATAAATATTTTTGAAATCCAGTTGATGAATATGTTTTTCCTAAACTAAATAAACAATTTAAGTATGGTTGCTAGGTAGAATTCCAAAAAATAAGTGGTCTTTGAGACTTTCAGGAAATTTACCAAAATTGGAATCAAATATTTTTGAAATCCAATTTATAAAAATGTCCGTCCTAAACTACACAAACATTTTAAGTATGGTTGCTAGGTAGAATTCCAAAAAATAAGTGGTCTTTGAGACTTTCAGGAAATTTCCGAAAATTGGAACCAAATATCATCAACACAAGTCTAGGTATACCCATAGATTCATATTTCTGTATCTCATTATTAAAATGATAAAAGCTTAATATTCATATAAACCATTTAAAATGATAGAACACTTAATCTGATATATCTTGTCTTTATATAGGTATATGATGAAGATATTTAGTTTACATATTTTCTGTATATTGTCACGTCCAGCTTAATGCAGGTTTATTTCCCAATTTCTTTACCTCAGCAAAAAACATATCTGGGTATACATTTTTAATAAATGTATTCTACTCATTGTCATAGTTTTTTCAAATTTCAGAATGAAACTCATCCTTATTATTATCCCCCCACTTTCAAAGAAAGTTCGGGGATATTGTTATACCCTCCGTCTGTTTGTCTGTCTGTCCGTCACACTTTTCTTGTGACTCAAACTCCTCCTACATTTTTGGATTTAGGAATTTAATTTTTGTTGTAGAATTGTGATATAGTCTGTAAATGCGCAATAAGCTTTCACAGTTTTGATATTGCTCTTGGTGCAAACAAGAGGCCCCAAGATGTCAATTTTACACATGTGGCATGTGACACAAACTCCTCCTGCATTTTTGGATTTAGGGATAAAATCTTTCTGTAGAATTTGTAGATTTGCAATAAGCTTTCAGAATTATGATTCAGGTTCCAACTTTGGTAAATTTCCTGAAAATGTCAAAGACTCATATTTTTTTAAATTTGAGCATATGATTATGTATTTTAGCAATTGTTTGATAGAAAATGAGATTTTGAATAATTAGAATTTTAAAATGCGATTCCAAGATTGGTAAATTTCCTAAGTCCCAAAGACCACTTATTTTTTGGAATTCTACCTAGCAACCATTCTAAAATAATTTGTTTAGTTTAGGACAAACATTTTAACTAAATGGATTTCAAAAATATTTGAATCCAATTTTGGTAAATTTCCTGAAAGTCTCAAAGACTACTTATTTTTTGGAATTCTACCTAGCAACCATACTTAAATAGCTTCTTTTATTTAGGACAACCATTTTCATCAATATTTGATTCCAATTTTGGTAAATTTCCTGAAAGTCTCAAAGACCACTTATTTTTTGAAATTCTGCCCATACTTAAATAGCTTCTGTAATTGAGGATTTTCATCAATTGGATTTAAAAAAAAAATGATTCCAGTTTTGGTATATTTCCTGAAAGTTTGATTTTTTTTTTGGAAACCTACCTAGCAACCATACTTAAATAGTTTGTTTAGTTTAGGACAAACAGTTTAATCAATTTGATTTCAAAAATATTTTTGATTCGAATCTTGGTAAATTTCCTGAAAGTCTCAAAGACCACTTATTTTTTTTAATTCTGCCTAACAACCATATATCCTTAAATTCTTTTTTGTAAAAATAACAGCTATCAATACTTTGATTTAAACAAGAGCTGTCGCCGAATGGCAGCCAAATATACCCCCCGCTCATTGAACCCTGAATCGATATGGTCAATGCAAAATTAAGTTGGTGTGGACACAATACAGGTGTGGACACAGTACAAGTGTGGACACAATACAAGTATGGACACGAAAGAAATTTTCATAAGGGTTCCAATGAAAACCCTCTGTCTAAATCAGACAAATATAAAATTCCTCTTTTTTTCAGCCTATTTGACATTTAACACATCTACATATAGCGTTCTTCCTTTGTCTAAAGTTTCATCAAAATCCTTGTAGTGGATTAAGAGTTGTCCGTACGAGGTAACACATACATAGGGAATCAATGAAAACTCAAAATCAAATTATTTCCCCTTCCTGGTTTCTGCAAATAATTATATTCCTTCATGCACATCTCCATATACTGTTCTTACTTTGTGTAAAGTTTCATTAAATTTCTTCAAGTGGTTTAAGAGGAGTTGCGCTTACAAGGTAACATATACATGGGGAATCAACGAAAAGTCAGTCGGATTATCTCCCCTTCCTGGTTTCAGACAATAATTATATTCCTTCATGCACATCTCCATATAGTGTCCTTTGTGTTAAGTTTCATCAAAATCCTTCAAGTGGCTTAAGAGGAGTTGCACTTACGAGGTAACCCATATATAGGGAATCAACGAAAAGTCAAAGTCGAATTATCTCCCCTTCCTGGTTTTGAACAATAGTTATATTCCTTCATGCACATCTCCATATCGTGTCCTTCCTTTGTGTAACGTTTCATTAAATTCCTTCAAGTTGTTTAAGAGGAGTTGCGCTTACGAGGTAACCCATACATGGGGAATCAATGAAAAGTCAAAGTCGAATTATCTCCCCTTCCTGGTTTTGGACAATAGTTATATTCCTTCATGCATATCTCCATATAGTGTCCTTCCTTTGTGTAAAGTTTCATCAAAATCCTTCAAGTGGTTTAAGAGGAGTTGCACTTACGAAAAGTGTGGACAGACGGACAGACGGACGGACAGACAGACAGACAGGGTGATTCCTATATACCCCCCCAAACTTTGTTTGCGGGGGTTTATAAAAATGTATATTGCACTGGTTCCCACCAGATTTTTGACGTGTTATATATTCTTACACAGATCTTCCAAATGTTTTGCTTATAGCTGTGTTAAGAAGATGAAAAGGGCTTTATTTCGTTAGGATTAAAATGAGAATCATAGATACATTAATTTAAAGGACAATAAATCATCAGAAGATTATGAAATATCAAAACAGTACAATAAAAAAAAAGTCTTGGAACCATTTAGAATTTCAGGGGGTTTGAAAGATTATGTAAATAAACTAGAGCATGTTGAAACTGGCATTGTAAGAAGGGCCTGCAATTTCAATCCTGAAACACTAGGGAAAAGAAAAAATCATATATGTGTTGATTCAAATTCAGTTTGATGCACTAAAATGTGGATACAGTAATTTGCTGGACACAGTGATTTCTTGAAGTTTAACCAAACCATATCATTTCTTAATATCAGACTAAAATATAAAATGATTACCACTGAGGCAGAAAAGAAAAATCTGTGTTTCCAGTAACCCGACCAACCCTAGATTTTTGGGGCTAAAAATGCCTACCCCAAAGTTTCTTGGCAAATTTTTAAAGAAGCACTGTTAAAGTCCAGAAGTTACTCTCTATATGTCTATGTAAAAAATTTTGGAAAAATTTAAAATAAAAAAAAATGCCTACCTACCGACCCTAGTTTTGATTGTATGTTACCGGAAACACAGGTATTTTTTTTAGGCCTGATACAAGTCAAGAAATCTTTGACAAAAGTTTGCTTTATAATTAGTAAAAAGTCCAAGTATCATCAGACAGGAAGTAGTTCAGAGACAAACCTTAAAATTCCTTACACAATACAAATACCGGTGATCATTTTCAATCTTCATACAATGTATCAAATCATTCTCACAGATACAAGCCAAGAAATCTTTGAAGAAAATTTGGTTCATAGTTAAACATCAAAGTATCAGCAAACAGGAAGTGGACCCCCGAAAAAGTTGAAAATTGCTTACAGAATACAATTTTAACATGTACAACTCATCATTTCAAAGCTTAAGACCAAATTTCAAATCATTCCCTACAGCAAACATGGCAAAAGCCAAGAAATCTGTGACGAAAATTGTGTTTATGGTAAAAACTAGAGGCTCAGACACTGAGCATGAATTGCTCACCTGACAAAATGCTTACAGCAGGTAAAGAAAGTAATGTTTATCCCATAGGGTCCTATGTTTAATATGTTATGTGCTGGCGGTCTTGTTTATAATCAGATCAAGACAAAATAAGCAATCTTAATAAAGGACCATCCATATGTCATTCCAAGTTTGGTTGAATTTGTCTCGGCAGTTTCAGATGAGACAATAAAAATGTGATTTTCCCATAGGGTCTAATGTTAAACTACATGTATGTTCCGTGCTGGCAGCCATTTCTTTTGTCTGATCAGAACCTAATGAGCAATCTTTGTAAATAACCTTTATTGCGTCATTCCTGTAAACATGGTAAAGTTTGATAAAATTTGCTTGAGTGGTTTCAGAGGAGAAGATGAAAATGTGATTTTGCCTATAAGCATGATAAGGTCCAATTTTAAACCTAAGTTCTGTGCTAGTGGCAATGTTTTTTATTAGATCAGAACGAAATGACCAATCTTTGTAAAGGACCTTCAGTACATCATTTCTGGAAAGTTTGGTTGAATTTTCTTCAGCGGTTTCAGAGGAGAAGAAAATGTGATTTTTCCCAAAGCTCCTATGTTAAACCTAAGTTCTGCGCTGGCGAACATGTTTTTTAACAGATCGGAACGAAATGAGCAATCTTTGTAAAAGACCTTCCATACATCATTCTTGTAAAGTTTGGTTGAACTTGCTTCAGTGATTTCAGAGGAGAAGATGAAAATGTGATTATCACATACGGTCCTATGTTAAACTATGGTCCATGCTGGCAGCCATGTTTTTTATCAAATAGGAACGAAATGAGTAATTTTTGTAAAGTACCTTTAGTACATCATTCCTGTAAAGCATGTAAAGTTTGGTTGAATTTGCTTCAGCGGTTTCAGCGGAGAAAATGAAAATGTGATTTTTTTCCCATAGGGTCCTATGTTAAACATTTTACGTATGGAGTAATTGAACATGAGACCATAACACATGTTAACCCAAACTCAAACTGCAAAAATTTTAATGAGCTATATGGCCATTTCGAAAATTTATTCTCATCAGCAGCACTAGAACCCAAACAAAGGAAGTCCATAATTTCAAAAAATGTTTAAAATGCAGTAAAAAACCAAACGAAATCCGAATAATCAGTAATAAAAAATATATCTAAGGACAAAACTACGATGGAGGCAGTTTATCCTTCGGTTTTAGACTTTACATAAATTTAGATAATAGTGATTGAACAAAGTGTACACATGAGATATTATCTCATGTACAAGTACACCATATCTAAGAAAAATAAAGAGCATACATCTCTACCATGGGGAATTGTTTAACCAACTTCACACTGCAATAAAAGACAAAGTTTTGTGCTGGTGGCCATGTTTTTATCGGATCGAAAAGAAATGAGCAATCTTTGTAAAGTGTCTTCCATACATCATTCCTGTAAAGTTTGGTTGAATTTGTTTCTGTGGTTTCTTGGGAGAAGATGAAAATATGATTTTCCCATTGGGTCCAATGTTAAACTATGTTCCATGCTGGGGGTCATGTTTTTTATCAGATCGGAACAAAATGAACAATCTTTGTAAAGGACATCATTCCTGTAAAGTTTGATTGAATTTGCTTCAGCGGTTTCAGAGGAGAAGATGAAAATGTGATTTTTCCAATAGGGTCCTATGTTAAACCTATGTTCTGTACTGGCAGCCATGATTTTTATCTGATCGGAACTAAATGAGCAATCTTTGTAAAGGACCTTCCATACATCATTCCTGCAAAGTTTCGTTGAATTTGCTTCTGTAGTTTCAGAGGTTGAAGATGAAAATGCGAAAAGTTTAACGGACAGATGATGGATGGATGACGGACGCCATTGGGTCAGGTGAGCTAAAAATCAAAGTACAATGTAATGTATCGGCAAACAGGAAGTGGACCCCACAAAAAGGTTGAAAATTACTTACACAATATAACTCATCATTTCCAAGCTTACGATCAAATTTGAAACCATTCACTTCATTAGAAGCCAAGAAAACTGTGTCCAAAATTTGGTTTATGGTAGAAAATATCAAAGTATCAGCAAACATTGAGTGGACGCCCAACAAAATTGAAAATTGCTTACACACCACAACTCATCTATTTCAACTTAAGCAGACCAAATTTCAAATCATTACCTACAGTAAAAATACAAAATATCAGAAAACAGGAAGTGGACATCTGACAACCCTGAAAATTCACTTACACAACAGAACTCTTCATTTTAATTTCAAAACATTCCCACATATACAAGCCAAGAAATCTTTGACGAAAAAAATAGTTGACAGACAGACAGAAAGACAGACAGAGTGAAAACTAAAGGGCACCCGCATCTCAATTATTAAATCTTTGTACAAATGAAAATAAATAATTTGATTTTGATTTAAAGTAGGGATGGCAAATTGTCTCGAATTCAATACTCGAGTACTCGATATAAATACTCTCGAGTACTGGAGTACTCAGATCATTGCAATTAATGATGTATAGGCACCATTTGTTTACTTTGGGAAGAGGAGTACCTGCAATGTAGATCTTCTCAGCTTTTCAATGAAAAATTTCTTGCTTGTTTTTTTTTACTCAGAAAACATTGTCAATCTGAATACGTACTCAAGTTAATCACCCCTGTATACATCAAACAATCAAACACTAATTGCCAACAATAAACTAATGGCTTGTACTGTAGAAAATTGCTTTGATCTAATTTTAATTATGTTAATGAAGTGTTTTTCTGATTAAAAAAATAATCAACGTTGCTTGTCCTGCCAAATAAAAGTTTTCTTAAGTTTCACCGGTACTTAATGGACATGTTTCAAAATATATATAGTATGACTTTGAATCCGCTTAGAAGGATGCTTTCGAAGAATGCTTTTCAAATATATTTTACCGAATAAAACAAAACAATAGATACCAAGAGGCACTGCCAAGAGGGGATTAAATTTTAAAGGTTCAATTTTGTGAACTTACTTAAATTAAAAATAATTGATTTGATGAGAAAATTTCAGAAAAAAAAACAAAATGAGAATAACTGCGATAGCGTCAAGACAGGGAATACAGAATGCAGATGTGGCACAATAAATAGAAAATCAAATAATAAGAAAAGAAAAAATATTGAGAAAATACATGATTAAATTAAGCAAATATCCATGAATTTTAAAATAATCCGAGTACTCGAGTGCAAAAATTATACTCGAGTACTCGACTTCTAAACGAGTACTCGAGTATTCGAGTACTCGTTGCCATCCCTAATTTTAAGCATAAAATTTTTGTTGCAAATGGTCAAACTTGTTTCTGAAAAAAAACGGGCTGCTAGTCTATGACCGGCATCAACTAGAAACAAGTGTACCGGCACCTTTGGCATCCAAACCAAGATGATTGCCCCCCCCCCCCAAATCACTTGTAATGTATTCCTTTATGGAAGAGGATGAAGAAGATAACTTATCCCTTTTTCTAGCATTGTTGTACATTTCAGTTCAAAGTTTTGGAGTGTTTGTAGAATTAAAAGACCTTTTGTTTCAAATTTGTGCATAAATTTATGGAAAACTGTGTTTTATATATGAAATGATAATCTGTAAACAATAACAATTCTTGGAAATCAGTTTTGATGCCAATTTTACGCACTTTAAACATGGATGCATCACATTCATTGTGCCAAAAGTTTTCAAGTCAAACATTCACAGTAGGCTGTCACTTCTTATGTCAAGAGAATCTTGAGTTTTTTATAGCCTTATTTGGCCCTTTTTATTTTCTTTTGAGAGTGAGGGATACAAAAATAAAAATAGTATGGTGCATTACATGATACCCCGCCAGGTTTCACAGCCAAAATAATATTTGGCCTGCGTTTTATTGTAGACAATGCAACATACATACCAAATTAGAAGACAGCATGTTATTTCATTCACAAGTTATCAGTCAGAAACCCTAAATTTACAAAATTTCAAAGTTTCAAGTGGCATAACTCCAGAACCCCTTGGACCTCTGAACCAAAAGTACTAGGTCTGAGTTTTGTGATAAACAAGTTACATACCAAGTTTGAAGACAATATATTATTTAATTCACAAGTTATCAGTTGGAACCCTAAAATTCACAAAATTTCAAAGTTAAAAGGGGCATAACTCATAACTCCGGAACCCCTTGGACCTCTGAACCCGAAATCATACTTGGCCTGAGTTTTGTAAATTACAAACAAGTTACATAACAAGTGGCAAGTCTGAAGACAATATATTATTTCATTCACAAGTTATCAGTCAGAAAACTTAAAATTAGAAAATTTCAAAGTTTAGGGGCATAACTCCAGAACCCCTTGGACCTCTGAACCTGAAATCAAACTTGGCCTGAGTTTTGTGGTAAACAAGTTACATACCAAGTTTGAAGACAATATATTATTTCGTTCACAAGTTATCAGTTGGAAAAATTTGCAAAATTTCAAAGTTTCAAAGGCCATACTCCAGAACCCCTTGGACCTCTTAACCGGAAATCGAACTTGACCCAAGTTTGTGGTAAACAAGTTACATACGCAGTTTGAAGCCCGTATGTTATTTCGTTCACAAGTTATCAGTCAGAAACCTTCGGGGGACGGACATACGGATGGACAGACAGACACATGACCGAGGGTATCACATAATACCTCGCCACTACGTGTTGCGGGGTATAAAAATGGATTTTTTACATCCCCTTCATACAAAAGGCTCAAAATACATGTATGTGCATGAAAAAAAAACAACAAAAAACTCTTAAGGATGTTTGCTGGTCAATTTTAAAATAACAAGGATTCCTATTAACTGTGATTTTTTGCTAGAAAATAGTAAAAGAAGTAATTTAAGCCCAAAAAATTAATAGGTTACCGAAGAAATTACTTGGATACAAGTGTTTGAAAAAATGGCGGGAAAATGAACTCCTCTGCTTTTTTCATAAGTTTAACACGAGGAATGTTTATCAAATCATGAATGTGACAAAATAACCCCAATGGAATAAAATTTTGTCAGAATGCTCCAAAAGATGTATAAAATAAAATTATGGAATAAAATTAGGGGGTCACCGGGCAAAACATTATTGAGCTTTTAACTGGATAAAACCAGAGAAATCCGAAAATCTGACAGAAATACATGAACATGACCAACTAACATCCTTAAATATCCTGGAATTTGGCTTGAATTTTTGCTCTTCATGTCACTCAGTAGTGCATCTATAATTGTATATATTGTGAACAGTTTTTAAAAGATGGATGGCCTTCCTGTGTTTTGTGTACATGACAGTCGACAATTCTGTGATCTGGTTGACATGACAGACATTTAACCTCTTGGATTTGATTGTATTTACTTACTTGTTTTTTATTATTTTTTGGAGGGGGCTTGGCCTAGACAAAATAGATTTGTTAATTTCATGACAGCATCATGATCATGAATATCTTCAGCTCGTTCTTCTAATCACAGGCATCTTCAGTATGCACTATATCCAAATTATTGCAAGCAGTTGGTCATGTAAACGATAAAGATGTCATTTTGGTGTAAAGTGTTTCAAATATACATTGTATCCATTCCTAAGCTTAGAACGGCCTACAATTCTCCAGAGATAACTGATAAACTTACGGATCAAAAGACGCCATACTGCAGCTGGTGTCGCCCGTCAAAAAATCCGGCGCCATTGGGCAAGCCATTTGGATGTGCATGCATAATGGGCTTTCAATAAAGTGCAAAGCCAGTAAGATACCGGCAGCACTGGCACACAGGCGAAGCAGAATCAAGTTCCAGCAATGCAAATAAATAATTTGACGTCACATTTGGTGAAAATAAATAATTTATTCGAAAATGGCATGAAACAAATAATTTTTCTCGGCAAAATCACCCTAGCATTTTGACACATACGACACAAGGTCTGGCGTTTTTGTAGGGGGAAGGGGGCATTTTTGTAGAGGTGAAGGGGGCATTTTCACCAGCTTCCAAACAGAACAGACCCCACCCCCTAGTTATTAACGTAACCCTAAGTTCAACGTAGTGGACTCAGCCTGAGGGTTAAGTTTACGTATCTCTACCACCCCAAACCCCCCCCCNCCCCCCCCCCACCCAACCCTTTCCGCTATGTGAAAAAAACGTCCACCTGCATTATAATTTCGATTGCAAAAACATCAAACTGGACTATGTGAGTATTTTCAGTTTTCCACCGCTTATTCGGTGACAATCTTTGCTCAGAGTCATTCTGTCAGAGACACAGCAACAGCCAGGTGACCCCATTTTGAGCACTGTGAATCGAAATACCTATCATTATATGCAAGTACGCAAAATATTGCAATGGCATGTAATCTTTACCTTTTCTAGTGCAACACGTTGCTTTTCGTTTAAATTCATTTCTAGAGGTGTTTCTTCTTCACTCATGCACTTTGACCCCTCAAAGTATCCCCCTTTACTTTTCCTGTAATGTGGATTCCTCCGTCCAAATCGGAGCACTCTGGCCAAAAAAGGCAGTGGACTTGAATTGGTTTGATTAAGCACCCATATACTTTATTTAACTCATTACATATTGACTTAAATAAGGCACTTAATTGTGTCATATCTATTCAAATCGAATGCCACTGGCATAAATAAATAAATAAATAAATAAATAAGGAGTAGTTTAAGTAGCCAGCCGGACTGCCCACCAGACTCAGCGCTTGAAAAAAATTGTTCTGCACGGTCTGTTTTATTTCTAATGGATAGGATGGGGACCACATTATATATTTTATACTCATTTAAATATCCATAGTCTGATTTGTTCAAATCGTGTCACATGACATTTGAGATTTCGCTGGGTCAACCGGCTAGCGTTGGGTCGCATAGGAAGGTCAACTGGTGAACAAGAAAATTCGATATAATATAACAGTTACCATCCTAGATAGTGTGTGACCCAGCGGTTTCTCTCCCCTCGAAATTTACGTCACCCTCGAGCAAGCTCTCGGGTGACCTTAATATCTCGGGGAGAGAAACCGCTGGGTCACACACTATATAGGGTGGTAATTGTATATTATTTCACCCCAGGTGATGGTCAGGGACTTGTTTTTTTTTATCAAAAATCAGAGCCAGAAGCAATATTCAAAATTTCACTGAGAATTGCACAATTTTTGACTGTACCAAAACTGTCCAGAGTCGTCCAGAATTACACTAAATTCTGGAATACCAGACTGATTGTCCAGAACCTTTTAGAATGCGGCAATTCTGGTATACCAGAATTGTCCAGAATCTTCCAGAATTGCACAAAACTGGTATACCAGAATCTTCCAGAATGGCACAATTCTAGAAAATTCTGGAAGAGAAAGGATTCTGTCTTGATACGGGATACAATTCTGGTATTCCAGAATCTTCCAGAATTTTCAAGCCGAATCTGCAATTCTGGAAAATTCTGGTAACAATTCTGGTATGCATATTTTGTGTTCTCCAGTTGGAAAGTATTTACTGCTCACCTGGTGAAATAATCTCCAGATGGAATAAATCTCATGGATACAGTGGACTTCATGAAATCGAATTTCGGATAAAGGAATATATCGGCAAATCGAATACGATTTCAACATGTTCAAAACAGCAAACCGTTTCCTATGGTTATAGTGTTAATTTCTCCGCCTAATTGGATATCGGACAAGATAATATATCGCCTATTTGAATAAAAAAAATGCAGCTTGTGCTGATCAGAGTCATTGAAATCAATAAAGACGAGAAATAAAACATTAGTTTACAGAATACTAAATGTTTATTTTTCGTTTTTGATTAAGTTCAAGATTTGGCACGATTTTTACAGGTAATATCTGTGACACGCCATTAAGCCCATTTCCATCTTCTTCTCCGTACTAAGTTCAGCACGGTAGTCCCCTAGTCGAAGGCAATACAGCCGAAACTTTGGGCAGTCTTCCCTTCCTTCCATTTTTGTCATTTTATGTGTTTTTTTTTAATTTGTATATTTTTGTGTTTTTTACTTCTTAATCGAGACCAACTATACTGTACCATTTTATTTTGTTCCTTAGTTAATTTGTGGCCATCGCACAAAATGTATATATTTTTATACTTATTCTTTCCTGACCGATGTGACGATGCCTTCTCAAAAAGACTTCTGTACTAAATTATTTAACAAATGTCTAAATTTTGTTTCTAAACACCCCGAAATTATACAGAGAATCACCGCGATAGACATATTTAAGACCACAGTAGGTCTCACTAAATGTTACAGTCACCTCAATTTTTAAGGACCTGTCTTTCATCCCGCTTTGTACCTAAAGGGTTTAAAACATCCTTCCACCCCATTGATGAAATCTATCATAACCTGGATTTTAAAGCCAAATTCCACCTAAAGTCTTCAAATTTCTGTTTGACGGTCATAAGTCTAACCACGCAAGCAGCTAACATCAAGCTTGAACGCTTGCGTCATAGCAAGGTTTTCGACAAAAATAAGCTTTATTCTTTGTGCCACAAAATAGTCGCCACTGACATAGACGAACAGATCCGTATTCTGAACAAGGACCTGTTCGAATTTCTTCTTTCTGTCAAACAGCACAAAATACAACAACTTATCCCCGACACCTACTGATTCTTCCACTAAAAACATTTGTCACTCTAATGAAGATGATGTAGAAGAAATCGTTCGCTGTGTACCGGACTCGGTAAGCCTAAGTGACTCTGAAAAAAGTCCTCTGTCTAAAGGTCTAAATTTTGTTCCGACCACCCCTTTTCCGGATTCATTTCAAAATGAAACGGATTTTCAACAATTCTTTCGGCGTCATCTGCTCAAAGTTTTCTTTTTTGGCAAGGATTCGGAACAACCAGTTGATAACTCAGTTTCATTTTCTAAATTTAATAGTACTAAATCTGATTTCACGCCTAAAGCAACTTGGTTTCCGGTGTTGCAGGGTTACTTTAGGTCGTGTATCAGTCACATTGACAATCTAAAAATCCAAACCCCTGAAGAGGCATAACCTGACCTTAGAAGAACAGACCGCTCTTCGACACCTCAAAGCACGCACTGATATAGTTATCAAAGCTGCAGACAAATGAGGTGCCGTAGTCGCCTTGGACTCTCAGCGCTATTTGGCTGAAGGGGATTTTCAACTTTCGAATTCTCGTTTTTACAAAAAAAAAACTAAATTCTAACAACACGAAAGAAAATCAGAAAATTGTTAAAAATTTCATAAAGACATCCATAGAGAAGCAGGATATACCAGACGAAGCGTATAAATTGGTTGTTTCCCAGCCAAGAACGTCACGTTTCTATATGCTCACATAAATGCATAAATTGGCACTGGTAGACCTATAGTTTCAGCTTGTAGCTGTACTACTGAATACATTTCTAGTTTTCTCCATGATTGTGGAGAATCTAAATACATACATTAAGGAAACTACACGTGCTCTTAATATTTTTGAGTTTTTTCAGCCCGAAAATGCTGATATCAAACTATTCACTATTAATGTCACTACCTTCTACACTAGCATCCCAAAAATGATGCTATGGTAACTTTGAGACACCTTTTAGACAGAAGAACCAATCCTTATATAAAAATAGACATCATCCTTAGGCTTGCTAAACTTGTCTTGACCCTCAACACTTTTCAATTTGATAGGAATATTATAGTCAGTCCGGCGGTGTTGCGATGGGAACCAAAATGGGTCCAAGCTTTGCCTGTTTATTTGTTGGCTACCTCGAGGAAAAACTCTTCTCCGAATATATAGGACCTGTCCCCGAACTTTATAAAAGATACATTGATGATGTTTTTTGGGGGTGTCCTCTGACAGTGAAGTTGAACTTCAGTCTTTCATTGACTATGTTTCCTCGTACCATCCGGCCATCAAATACACCTTTAATATTACCAAAGATAGTCTCTCTATCCTCGACATTAATTGTACCATAAAGGATGGGCAAATTTCCACCTCAGTGTTTTATAAACTGACAGACGCCCACTGTTATTCAAATTATGAGTCCTGTCACCCAAAGTCATGCAAGGATGCCATTCCAAAGTCACAATTCTTGCGACTTCGTCGTATCTGTAGTGACGAGCAAGACTTCAGGACTCAATGTAACAGAATGGAATCATTTTTTGTCAAGAGAAGCTACTGTTTTGAATCGAGCTATTAATTCAGTTTCCCGAGTGACCAGATCCGAGGCTATGGAGAAGAGGGTGTAAAATACCGACGACCGGGTTCCGTTGGTCCTGACATACCACCCTCACACAAAGCTATCAAAAACATTTTGATACGCAACTTCAAATCTATATTTCTCGAGGACGAACATATGTCGGCAGTTTTCCAGGATTCGCCTCCTATTGCAGCTTTCAGAAAAGGGAAGAGTCTAAAACAGCACCTTGTAACTTGTTCTTTCAAGAGTGCTACTCCTCAAACTCCCTGTAAATATAAGAGCACTAGACAATGTAAGCGATCTTGCCGTTTGACTTGTCCTTTTACTTGGAAAACTGATGAAGTAGTAGGACCGGCTACCGTTTTCAAACTAAAAATGGTTTCACGTGTACTTCTGAAAATGTTTTGTATGTTGTGGGCTGTAAACGCTGTAAGATGATCTATGTGAGTGAGACTTGCCGTGATCGGGTGATCGCTTTGTCGAACATAAACAGAGCGTCACCAATGGAAAGGATTGACCAGTAGGTGAAAATTTTCGTCGAGCTAACCACAGCATACTGGACATGCATGTAACTGTCCTTTTACAATGTAGTACAGGTGAGAAACAACGACAGTTCCTTGTACAAAAAAACATGCACTCGATTCTTTGGCATGAATATTAAGAAGCAGTCTATTTTATAATATTATTTATGTATTGAAATTTAATATTTGCATAGTACAGAATACTAATGTTTTATTTCTTGTTTTTGATTTAGTTCGAGATTTGGCACGATTTTACAGGTAATATCTGTGACACGCCATTAGGTCTGCCTTGTCTCGTCATTTCCATCTTCTCCGTATTTCAGCCCGGTAGTCCCCTAGTCAAAGACCGTACGACCGAAACGTTAGGAAGTCTTCCCTTCCTTCCATTTTTGTCATTTTATGTGTTTTTTTTTTAATTTGTATTTTTTGTGTTTTTTTACTTTTTAATCGTGGCCAACTATACCATTTTATTTTGTTCCTTAGTTAATTTGTAGCCATCGCACAACACATATATATTTTTATACATGTATTTAGATCTTTGTCTAAATATTTAAAATTTGAAAACTTGTTCAAAATCTTTGCATTGTGTCTAGTTACAATTTCATTTTTCCTTTTTCAACAGATGCTTCACAAAGTTTACAGAATCTTTGTTCGCAGGTCAATAGTCTATCTATATCGTGCGGGGACTAATTGTAAACCTTTGGTGGAGGTTACTTAAATACTAGACTTAAAAAGTGTCTATATGTACGTAATTTGTTACCATAAGATAATGTATCTCTATCATTTAAGATACAACCTTTTACATGTTTTTATATGAAGAAACTTAAGAAAGAATTCTTTAACTTTTGAAAATACTACTAATAGACGTAAATTCTCATTTTGATAAAAGGATTTCAACATTGCCCCCACACAACTGAACCAAGATAACTTAGTTTCCGTGTACGAAGCATCACATGCTTAATCTTTCAGGACACCTGATATCGCTCTCAGTTTTATGAGAACGAGGTCACAATGTAAGTGCCATAGTTTTGAATTTTGTTATTTCCGTGATTTCCTTGATTCTGAAATATCTCTGTACTTGTTATTTTTGTAATAAACAAGTCCTTTGTTTCTTTGCCAATCTCACTATCGTTGTTTCTTCATGAAGTTGTTTTTAGACATTGAGTGCAATCTAGTTGCAGCTAAAAAATCATCTAATCGGAGGCTAATTAAATGTACCATATATTTTATAATATAAAAAATTAACCAAAAGGTCAACGGCCACATTGTTCATTATATCGGTATATCATCTACAGCTAAACATATAAGCCTATACAAAATATTGTAACTTTCAATGCTCTCTGAACTAATTACTGGTCCATACCTCCAGAATAGCGACCGCAAGTTTACCATACTGTAGATCATTTAGAGTTGGGTGACATTAAATGTGCAAAATTCCAATTCAGTAATATCATTATTCCACAATCATCCAAACTTCACTATTTTACAAAAAATAATTTCTGAAAGTGTAATATCTGCAACAAACACATCGGAAGAATTCATCCTAATATTTTATCAGGCATGATCATAAATTGACGTGAGAACCAAGAGATCAAGGAAATGTAGTAATTGCTGGGAAAAAAATTAGTATAATTTGAAATAATTAAAAAGAAATCAGAAAACGGTGTGATACAAGAGTTTGCAAACAATTTTGCAGCATAAAAACTAAACGATAGAAAACATCTATTTTTGATGCAAAATATTTTATGAAACTTACTTGATGGATTTGAAATGTTTTGAGCCACCTAAGTATAAAATGAGAGAACAGTCCTTAGATGAAAACTTAACTACAAATGGGTGACGAGAGTGACAAATGTATACAGATTGGAGAAAATAGTATCATGGAACAAATGATTAAACCTCAAATGCCTCTTAACACGAGAAAAACTGCTCCCTATTTCACTAAAATTAAAGTTAGCCTTGCAATGGGAGAGTAACTATGTTTCTGATCAACAGTGAGCAGATTAACAACATAAATGATATTCACCAGCCCAATAGTCAGACTTGTCTGAAAGGAAAAAAAAACTTTACGTTTTATAGAAGTTTACTGCTTTTATCAAAATTCTAACACCTAAAAAATACTGATGCTTCAGTCCGTGTATGACACTCGGTGGATGTCCTTGGTACTGGGTTTGGCATTCAATGTCGATAGTTTAGGTAATGAGTACTTTTTTTTTACTATTTTGGATTATGACTTTCCATATTATTTGATTTTAATGATGCTGTTGAGAGATTACTCCTTGAAACACGTGAACAGCATAACAAAAATTACTGTTTATCATGCAACTTGGGTATTTTTGGGTATTTTATTCATAAACCAAGGTGTGAGACAAACTGCTGAAGTTACTGTAGATTCTATATTTAGTTTCTACAGATACGCATTTCGACAACTTATGTCTCTTCAATGCAGATCAAATCAAACCAGTTGGAAGCACATAACCGAAAAAAGTGTTAAGGCTGGTAGAGAACAAATAACCAATAAGATCTAAACAGAAAAAATGAGCAAAGGACAGAGCTACATTTATATTCCTAAGTTTTAAACAAAAGTTTGTTAAATTTTATTTTCAAATAAAATCGTCCTTCGGGCAAGCACCGAAATGCAGACATACAGTTGTATCATAGGAGACTAACGGTCAACCAGCAGAGGCATCGACCCAGAGATAATTAATAGCAAAATACAGGAGTTACTGTTATTTTAGTATTTGACATGACTTTGCATTCTGCTGACTTTACTACTATATATTTCTGCACAAGATTCGGCACAATGTGTAAAAATATCCCTGCTTCTAAAAGTCATCCCCATCCATTGAAGTTACAAACTCACGTTTGATAATGAGGTCAAAGAGCATAATGCCATTAGCACTTCTATATTCAAACATCAGCTACCGAATAAACATTCAAACTCACATAATCAAGGAGATATCAGGATGGATTAAGGGAAGACATTAGAAACTTATGAACAGCTTTCATCATTTTAAACGTATTCAGCTTTGTTAGATGGTCAGTTGAGTTGTCAGAATAATTTCAAGTCAGACAAAGAGCTAGACCAGATGATTGAAGAAATCTGTTTCTCTAATTTCTATCCAGTTTTCACATTTCCTGAACGGTGTGGAAACATTTGTTCTCCTCTCAAGAGAGGAGAACAAGTTTCGTGAGATTTCCCCCCAAATTTATTCGGAACACAATCCTCGGTGTTTTTCATCCAGTCATTAGAGAAACAGTTTCCAAAACTTAAACACGTTAATTATGAAATTTCTCACATCTCGTTAAATAAATTTTGAAATGTTTATTAAACTCGATGTGAGAAATTTCATAATCAACAACTTCTCGTTATGGAAACTATATATCTGTAGTCAAAGGTTGATTTTTATCATAAGAAAACGAAGGTTTTGCCAGTTCCAACATAACAGTGACGAGGCTCGAAATAGCTTGTAATAATGAAAATGCCTGTTAACCATAGACATAGGCCTATAGGATCAACATTTTCCTCTGATTGCAACTGGTGAAGCCATATTGAATATACTGCGAAACAGCTCTCAACCAATCAGCTTTCTTAATGAAGAAAAACGTAAATTCGTAGTATCGGAAGATATATAACTATAACTAAATGAATACCACCAGTATTGGAATATGCATGACTGTGAAGTTTGGGGTGGATATGTTCACAAACTTAAATACACAATGAGAGGCGTAAATGCACAGACATTCAGTCTGCAAATAAATGGTAGAAGCAAGCAATAGAACAACGCTTTTACTGCTGCTATTCAACATGAAGTTGCCATAAGGCATTTAACAATGAGCTTGGCTCACACCTCTTAGTAAGTCCTAGACGCCCTTCAACCATTAATTTGTACATTCAGTTCTATTTTCGGTAGTTTCAGTGGCGGATCCAGACTTTCTGCTAAGAGGGGGGGGGGTATGCGACCAAAATTTTTTTTCAAAAGGGGGGACCCGGAACCCAATTTTTTTAAAAACCCCTAGGAATTTTAAATATTCCCCCCCTAAATCCGCCACTGAGTTTGATATAATTGCAGACACATCTTAATGTACCCTCATATGATATGGTATTTCCTTCTGTCGCTATTATCAGTGCATTTTACGAAATTCATATTTTTGATTCCATTTTAAAATTGTCAAGTTTTTTGTTTTATATATTAATTATGCTTTGCGTCAAATTGATGATTAAGGTTAACGAAAATTATGTAATTATATTATTAATGTGGTCAGACTTGGAACATAACTTGAATGTGCACCTCTTTTAGCCAATCTGTTTCTTCACTCATATGAGGCTGAATTTATTGAAGGGCTTTTTAAAAATAAAGATAAAACATTGGCCCAGTCCTTTAATTTCAGTGTCCGTTATATTGATGATATTTTATCACTAAACAACCTCGCTTTGGTGATTTTCTTCTTATCTATCCAAAAGAGCTCGAAATTAAGGATACCACAGATACTGCCACACTGGCCCCGTTCCTTGACCTTCATCTTGCAGTTGACAACAGAGGTACGCTACAAACTAGACAAACGCGATGACTTCACTTTTCCAATAGTCGTCTTCCCTTTGTTTGTAGCAACATTCTAAAAGCACCAGCATATGGACATCTCCCAACTCATTCGCCACTCACGGTCCTGTGGTCGATACAGTGACTACTTTGATAGAGCTCGGTTCCTTACAAACTGGCTACTTAAGCAAGGTTTGTTAACCATAACTTGAATTCATCACTACAGAATTTTTACGGTCGACATCAAGATTTTGTAGACCGCAATGGGATATCTGTTTCATAGATGACAACAGATCTTTCTCTTTGCCACTAAAGTTTGTTTTTCCTCTACCGGAGTTGACATGTTCAAGACGGAGGGTGTCTTTTAAGAATCAGGAAATGCTGTTGCACCTTATCTCACCCATGTTTTTTTCATTGGGTCCGCGTTGTTCATTTTTTGTATATGTGTGTGTCATCATTTTCTTTTCTGTGCCATGCTCGTGTTATGTCTCGGTTTCTTCGTTTTTCCGATTTTGGCACTGTGCTTGGAGTGTTCGCTTTAGACTGACGGTTTGGTTCTCACTTATTTTAAAGCGATAATCTCGAAAAAGCATGTTCGTCGAATAAATATGATTGATACAGTAAGTGAGAACCGAACCGTCAATCCAAAACAAATAATCCAAAGACAATGGCAACATCGGAAACAAAATAGAAACAGAGACACAACGCGAGTACGGCACAGAAAAGTAAAATGAAGACACACACACACACAAAGATGAACAACACGGACCCAATTAAAAACCATGGGTGAGACCAGGTGCAACGGTAGAGTAAGCATTTCCTATATATATATTGCTGCGGTCAAGGAAGTGGCAAAACTTTGATTGTAATGAAGTCAAAATTAACACCCAAGCTTACACAATGTGTTAGATTCATCGATGTCAAATTTCTACATTGTAGATATATCAGACGTGAAAACCTGACAAATGTATACAATGTTGTCTTTGCACGACGGTGAGTCAATGAAAGGTAGAGAGCTTGGGGTGTAAATCTTAATTTCGGTAAACTGAAAGGTTTGCCCACTTCCTTGACCGCGGCAATAAACTCGTCTTAAGGACAAAAATACAGGTTTTACCAAATAAATGTGGTCCAGGTACCCTTTGCGATCCAGCGTTTTGATATGTTACTTTAAAATGTGATTAAAAGTTTTATTGAAATTATATTTACATTTTTTATCGTTTCCATCGTGTTTCTCCTGAGATTGTTCATGATGACAAACAATCTTTGATTCACTAAGAAAAGGTGTGATTGTATGACCAGTGGAAATTGCAACTAACTGTATCATCAAATCATCACTAAGCTTTTTTCTTCAGAATTTGTGATTGTTTTTTTATCATTCGTAAATCAAAAATATGACTGAGCAATGTTCTAGATTCTAGATTTTCATCTTCGGAACAGGTGTTGTTGGCCTAATTTATTTTGGAATATTCGAATTAAGTTCGAAAATATGTGTTCGATTAATTAATGTGATTAATAAACCCATTCTAATGACGATGAAATATGTTTATGTAAATACTGTGGTTCAGGCTTGCCATAAACAATCTAGCATTTTATGTTTTGCTTTAAAATGTGTCAGAAGTGTTATTTAAATTATATTTACACCTTGTACTGTTTCCATGGTTATCAACTAAAATTGTATATATGATGTCAATCAGTCTTAGATTAAGTGGAAAACATTTGTTTGTGTAGTCATTTGAAATGGTAACCAACTATACTGGTATTGTACAATAATCACTGAGATTTTTATTTATCTATGATTGTTTTTAGCTTTTTATTTATCTATGGTTGTTTTTAACATTTATAAACGAAAATATGAGTGACCGATGTTCTAGATTCAAGATTTTTATCTTGGGAGCAGGAGGTGTGGGTAAATCGTCCATGTTGAAGAAATATCTATATGGAACTTTCAGTGACGAACACAAAGAAACTGTTGAAGATCTCTACACGCAACAGTATACGTTTGACAAAAGACGTACATACATCGATTTCATCGATACAGCTGGAAGTTTGCAATTTCCCGCCATGCAGAGGATTTATACATCAAAAGCAGACGCTTTCATTCTCGTCTACTCAATAACAAATGCTTATTCTTTTAAGTGGCTACAGAACACATGGGAGCAAATCAAATTAAAGCGGGAAAATCTCCTTAATATCCCCTGTATGGTGATTGGAAACTTTCTAGATAAAGAAAATAGCAGGGAGATTGAGACTTTTGAAGGCTTTAACTGGGCCAGTAGTGAAAATTTAGCTGGTTTCTTTCTTGAATTATCCGCAAAGGAAGACAACGACATAGATGACATGTTTTATATTCTTTTTCAGCAGTTTAAGAATAGGAGAGCTGAGCAAAACGGTCTGATTCATATTCGTGCTAGGAATTTAACAATCAATAAATCTGATGTTGAGGTTGTCAGAAAGAGATGGAAGCGAAAAATTAGAATTTTAGCACAACGGGGTCAACAACATAGCACATGTATAACACTCAAAAGTCATCGTATACAGGAAACGTGTTTTGAAGATTATAAAGAGATGAAAATTTACAAAATAAACAACCACAACCAATTCAAAGATCGACGTAAAAAGGCCATGTCTGTTGTGAACGAGCCACGTGATTTGAATTATACATATTCCAAATTATCTAAACTCGAACGTAATCCAAAGCATGACGCAAGAGTTAAACATTTGAACCAAAAGGGGTGCAATGGAGAAACACCAAGACAAGATCGATCATGGATGGATACATTTTATCGCATTCTGTCAATATGCAAGTGCTCTTCAAAGACAAAAACATGAATATTTAGGAGGACAAAATGAGCCATGTAAACAGGGGGTATAAAAAACACTTGTCCTTTATATTTAAAATGCAATATCCGGTATCCCTGAAATATTCGTAGATACATGTATCCCCAAAACAAACATCTTAGTAAACTTAGTTTACTGAACGATTTTGTTTTTATTTGTAATATAAGCATTCAAGATGAAGAACAACAATAACAGCGTTGTTCCTTTACTTGTTTTACCATGTATTTGTAGAGACTTTGTCTCATGTGTATTTACTCCATATCCCTTCATTCACCATTCAGCAAAAATACAAAAATGTAAGAAGGCATATTTTGCAGAATTTAAATTCACAGTAACTTCGGTATTTAGTCATTTGAATTACACCATTTTACTGTTCGATATAATATACATGTTCAGTAAGCAATTGTATAGTTGGTCAGCTTATTGTTAATTTAGAAGTAATTCTGCTTTCTTTAGTGTTCTCTAAAGGATAGAAATGCACAGAATAAGATTTCAACGAACTTTGTGAGCTTATAACGGCTGTAAAGTAAATACACGGGTTCATCATTAGCTATACAAAGTAGATTCTTATCTCATCCGGACCAATTGATTCTTTAAAATAAAGTAGGAGACAGATTTATCAAAGTACTGAAGTACTGTTTACTCGCAGTTCCGTTGGCATGGGTAAGCATATCTCCAAAATGAACGATGTTCCAGTATTATATAGAAAATAAGATTAATGTGAATATTGTTTTTACCAAACACTTTATACTTTTTTTATTTTGTAGCCTATATAGATAACAAAGTCCATTTTGTAAACATATGTGTAAGCCTGTCCTTATGCAAGATATCTGCGGAAACCTCTTGATAATTTCTGAACCAGAGCTCTAATTCAACTCTCATTAATTTATGTAGACGAACTAACACATTATATCTAAGATCTTGCCCTAAACCAATCTCTTCCTATACAGTAAGCAATGCGACATATCTTCAGCTGAAGCTGTATTGGTCAGCTTCATTCATTGATATTCCAATATCCAGTATATGGAAAAAATTGAAATTTACTCCTCAAAGACACTCATTGCGAACAAAGATAATTGATTTATGTAATGTAAATGCTTATTGCTCATTGTTAAAATCCATGGTGAGTCAAAAATGAAAAACAACATTTTTAGCATTGTTGTGCTGCTTGATTTGCATATATTCATATTTTGAAAACAGCCTAATTGATCGTATATTATACATTTAAAGACTGAGGTAGATATTACAAAATATACAGAGAACAGCGTTTTTATAAACAATGTCACGAAATAGGAACTTTTTTTTTCATTGTCAAAAAAAAAAATAAAGAAAGGATTTTTTTACCCCAAGAAACTGATAATTTTAACCTTACGACCAAGATGGTACAGTTTCAGTAAAATGAAATGTTATTTCTATGGCAATTCTCATTAACGCTAAAATATTGTACATAATTGTCAATTCTAAATGAAATAACATCAATTTCAAAATTCATTTTTGTTGAAAAGAGTATTTTTAAGCTCCTAATTATGTAACCTTCTAAGGGCATAGTTGTCATGATGACATGTAAACAACGATGTTTTCACAGAAAACATAAACAAAATTCTAACCATTTCAACTTCTAATAGTAACACGACTCCTAAGATAATATTCACTGTCTTATTAATCAATGGCAATACAAATTTTAATGTACTGCTATCCCAGTTTATTACATTAAATGCGTCTGGATCCTAGAATCTCCATCTGATCTAATAATGCATGAAAGTATCGATAATGTGCCCTTTGATCCTTTGGTGAATTTTTATGCCACTCGTCTCGACATGCTGTCAATTGCTTATGTTGCATGCCAAATTTAAATTATCCCCATTCAGTCCTACAGATGTTTATGTTATAGAATACTGAATAAACTATCATCTGGCTAATTCTTCAGGGTGAATGATGTACGAGATGGGGACACTGCACAAAACAAATAAAAGTAGTCGTAAATGAACAAATAATCTAACAATCTTAATTTTGAAATGAGGAACCAAAGATCGTGGTAAAAATTGAGCTGAAAATACAATTCGCGATAAAATGTGTGTTTCAATGCAATGAATAGAATACCGTCAATAAAAAAACTTTCACCACAGTAGTAAGATGCACGCGGTCGGAGCTGCATAAATATTATACCAGATTGTAACTCTACACTATCATGCCACTTGAATAATATATCTGGGTATATTGATCTAAATTTTTCGTTACAATCGAAAAGGTGCACTTATTGACTCCCCCCCCCCCAAAAAAAAAAAAAAAAAAAAAAAAAAAAAAAACCAGCACCAACGATTGCGGTTAATTTGCATTAACAACTTTATATACGGATTGTATGTAATAATACCAAAGTACCTAGTTCACTGTAATCTGTAAAGTTTGACATTTTCATACGAATTGGCACAAATATATACCTAAAAATATTGTTGTACATCCTAAGTGGATATTATGTAAATACAAATACCCTATACACGCTCTTTATTTACAATAGATCAGATACAAACGTGCTTGTGCAATATTAATTAATAATCAAGCCACCTTGCATAATTTATATACAATTTTAACAGCCTTTCTCGTCGTCGTTATAAATCAAAGGTGAGTGACAGACGCTGTTTAAAGAGAGATGATATGGGCGGTACTATTTTGTTATTTATCCGCGTTGCTCGTTGATCCTTCCGCAGTTGAAATGCATTATCCCTCCAATATAATCCCAAATGTTGGCGTTAGATATATCATTTCATTCCGGATAATTTTTAAAGTGTATGGTTGAATTCAAGAATGCAAATGCATGAAAGCAATGATTTCTAGGAGTGTATGATATTGTATAATAAAGTGTGTTATTTAACCCAGTGGATTTCTCGTACTATCGTCCTGTGTGACAGCATAACCCGCAGAAAACTGCGAGTAATAAAAGCTTATTGTATTGTATCTATTTATTTATACTTGCTTGTTTACTGAATAAATATTGTTTACACTAAAATAAAAATTTTGTCACAGCATCAACGATCTTTGTGAGCCTATAACGACTGTGAAGTATTTACGCACGTTCATCATATGGCTACAATAAAAACGTAGAAAAAAAAAGGGAAACGGGGAATGTGTCAAAGAGACAACGACCCAAAGGGGAGTAATAACAACTCAAAGCCACCATAAGGTCTTCAATGAACGGTGAGAAAACCCCACACCCAACAGCAGGTCGGAGTCGGCCCCTGAACAAAGAACAATCAAGTCCAGCGAAATAAACATCATCCTAGACTCCTATAGACATAAAGTAAACTAACTAAAAACGGACAAGACACACAAAGGCTTAATAAATATCCTGACTTAGGACAGGCGCAAACCTGCTGCGGCGGGGTTAAACTAGTTTTATTGGATCCAAACCTTCCCCCTACAGCCAATGTGATAAATCAAAAAACAATCGTAACAACAGTAAAATTCAGTTGGCAACAGGACTGAGTCAATTGTGAAAAATGAAACTGAAAGAACTAAATATACGGACAAAAACATGAAATCTCAAGAGACTACTAACAGTTAACTGACATGCCAGCTCCAGACCCATCGCCAACTGACACAGTAAGTTATGTACCCTCAGTATACAGCTTCCACCAAGATCCCTTCCTGTGAGGAGCTTAGAATAATGATTTCATGTATATACCGGAATACATAACCCGTGTCCATGCAATACAGATTTTAGAAATTTAGAATGTGTTTAGTTAAATTGCAAAGACCCTATCAAAAAATCAATGTTAATACCAAAGAAGGCCATACGTAATGACTTGACGACAATACCGTAATTATAACCCTTATGAATTAGACGATTTAAAGGTTTTATAAGTTTGTTAGGCGAGTTTAAGTATTTTTTACTCTTATGTAAAACATTACCGTAAAATAAGGGATGTGAAATACCAGCCTTGATTAGATGTTTACATGTTGCATTGTATTTATGAACTAAGTCTTTATATCGATGATAAAATTTAGTAAAGGTTTTAACTAGTTTGTGATAACGAAAACCCTGATGTAATAGTTTTTCAGTTATGAAAAGATTCCGTTCATTAAAATCGCAAACGTTATTACATACTCGAGCAAATCGAACAAGTTGAGATATGTAAACACCATATGATGGCGCTAATGGAGCATCGCCATCCAGAAATGGATAATTAACTATGGGAAAAGAAAAATCATCCCTTTTATCATAAATTTTAGCATCTAATTTACCATTCATTATATCAAAATTGAGGTCTAAGAACGGACAATGATGATTATCAGAATTGGCTTTATTCAAAGTAAGTTCTTTAGGGTAGATGTCCTTATAATACGTATTGAAGTCGTCATTATTTAAAGTTAAAATATCATCCAAATATCGGAAAGTGTTGTTAAACTTTTCAATTAAATGCTGTTTAGATGGGTTTTTGCTGATGTTGGTCATAAACTGAGATTCGTAGCAGTACAAAAAGAGGTCCGCTATAAGAGGTGCACAACTGGTACCCATAGGAATTCCTATGACCTGGCGATAAATACAGTTACCGAAACGAATGAATATATTGTCAAGTAAAAATTCAAGTGCTGAAATCATATCAAAACAAGTCCAATTAGTTGAATTCTTTTGTTTTGTATTACTAAAATGTGTTTTAAAGGAATTAGAACATAGATATTCACAATCGGATTTTTTGAATGCCCATTGAATAAGACGCATGAATTTTTCCTTTATAAGATTATGTGGTAAGGTAGTATAGAGGGTAGAGAAATCAAAATTTTCAAGGGATTCAAAATGGACATTATAAGCATTCAATTTATCGAGAACTTCCAATGATTTTTTTACACTCCAAAAATGATTGACACCACTGTTTTCATATACTTTGTTACAGAAATTCATAACCAGGTTTTTAATAGCAGTCAAAGTATAATGAGTATAATAGAAACTTGAGTTGTAGAACAGTGACTAGATGACAAAATGAATCTAGATTTATATGGCGTTTTGTGGAGTTTAGGAACCCAGTACATAGTTGGAACTGTTTTACTATCAGGTTTAGCCTGTAAAGATGTGGCTGTTAGAAAATGTATATTCTTATCCAACCCAGGCCCCAACTGTTTCTTTAAATGAAAATTTTGTCACAGCATCAACAGAGATGTACAACTCAAAGTGAGAACCAAACCGTCAGTCAACAGAAAGAACAATCCATGGACAATGACAACATCGGAAACACCAAGAAACAAGGACGCCACATGGGTACGGAACAAAAAAAAATAAAGACACGCATACAGATGAACAACACGAGCTCATAAAAAACCACGGGTGAGATCAGGTGTACCGGTGGAGTAAGCATTTCCTGCTTCTTATAAGACACCCGCTGTGTTGAACATGTCAACTCCGGTAGAGGAAAAACAAATTTAAGTTGTAAAGGAAAAGATCCGTTTTCATCCGGGAAACAGATATCCCATAACGATCCACAAGATCGTGATGTCGACCGTAAAACTTCTGTAGTGATGACTTTAAGTTTTTGGTTACATACCCTTGCTGAAGTAATCTATTTGTAAACAACAAAACTCTATCAAGGAAGTCACTGTAACGAGTACATGCCCTTGAGTAACGAATGAGATGTGGATGTAAATTCCATATGCGGGTACTTTTAAAATTTTGCTACAAAGAAAAGGGAAGTTGACTTTTGAAAAAGTGAAGTCACTGCGTTTGTCATGCAGCCTAGTTGGTAGTGTACCTTTGTTGTCAATTTCAAGATGAAGGTCAAGGAACGAAGCCAATGTGGAAGTATCTGTAGTGTAAACTAAAATTTATAACAAACGTGATAGTTAATTTCTTCGTACTCTTTATGCCCCTGCATACGGCGGATTTGAATCTTAGATATTAGATATTACGATCACCCTCCAAATGCTAGGAATTATCAACCATTAGAATACTCCAAAAATATGAGGTTCAACGCTTGATATCAAAACTCCGTAAATTCTATGGTCGCCATCACGAATCTGTTTTTATAATGTAGCAGTCCGGCAACCTGCGAACTGCGTATTACCATTTGACTAAATCTAGCATGTTTCTTTTAATCTAAGCGATCGGTCTTGACTCTATCCTGGTTGCGATTTGATTTTGGACATATCACTTTTCCCATGAAGGGTGAGGCATGTATAGCAGGAAATGTTTCCCTTGTCAACGTATCCAGTCGGTCCATCTAATACATAAACTGTATCTCATACTTGTGAAATAAAAAGGGATAAAGTAGGAAACAAGTACAATGGCTGTAAATTGTACCGGTTAACTCGAATATCGGTTAACTAAGCTTTCTTATATTTCAGGATATGGGAAAAAATGTTAATTTTCGTCTTAACGCAACCTTTTGTCTGTCTGCTATTCTTAAGTATTTCCAGCATTTTTCGATAAAATTGATAATCCAAAAATAAATGCAAATCACCCGTCAATCGACCCTTAGCTTTGAAAACGTTTGAATCAAGGTATTTATTTGTAATTGTTTCACCTAGTTGCTTCTTTTGCAAATAAAATATGTTAAAGCTAAACATAGGCTTCAAAAATAAAACAGTTTTATATTATATTTATTCACTTTCAGAACGTTTTGAAAAACAATGTAAACTCATTGATTCGATTTTGAGAATCCACGAAACTATAAAACATGTTTTTCACACCTTGCGACCTAACATGCTTTTATGAGAAGAGAGTTTATGAAGTGTTATACTTTTTTTATAAGACACGAATAGAATTGGGGAGTTAACATCTATAAACCTACCAGTCTGAAAAAACAATAACATTATATGCTGACTGTAGAGATATGCATTGCTACTGCAGTTTTGACGTTCTTGTAATTTTGTAATCATGCACTGTTGTTTTCGGTCATTCCTGCTGTTTGTATTTATGCACTTTTTTTGGTCCTTTCCTGTTATTTTGTATTTATGGACTTTTGTTTTTGTCCTTACTTGTTATTTTGTATTTATGTACTTTTGTTTTTGTCCTTTCATGTTATTTTGTATTTATGCACTTTTGTTTTTGTCCTTTCCTGCTATTTTGTATTTATGCACTTTTGTTTTTGTCCTTTCCTGCTATTTTGTATTTATGCACTTTTGTTTTTGTCCTTTCATGTTATTTTGTATTTATGCACTTTTGTTTTTGTCCTTTCATGTTATTTTGTATTTATGCACTTTTGTTTTTGTCCTTTCCTGTTATTTTGTATGTATGCACATTTGGTTTTGTCCTTTCCTGTTATTTTGTATTTGTGCACATTTGTTTTTGTCCTTTCCTGTTATTTTGTATTTATGCACTTTTGTTTTTGTCCGTTCCTGTTATTTTGTATTTATGCACTTTTGTTTTTGTCCTTTCCTGTTATTTTGTATTTATGCACTTTTGTTTTTGTTCTTTTTGTTTATTTGTATTTATATGCACTTTTGTTTTTGTCCTTTCATGTTATTTTGTATTTATGCACTTTTGTTTTTGTCCTTTCATGTTATTCTGTATTTATGCACTGTTGTTTTCGTCCTTTCCTGTTATTTGTATCTATATACGATTTTTTCATCCATATAATGTTATACTCATGCACTGATGTTTTCGTTCATTACTGTAATGTTGTAATTGTGTGTTATTGTTTTCGTCCGTTTCTGGAATTACATGTATATAGCTATGCACTGATGTTTTCGTCCATTCCTGGAATTTTGTATTCACGCAATGCTGTTTTCGTCCATTCCTGGAATTTTGTATTTACGCAATGTTGTTTTCGTCCATTCCTGGAATTATGTATTCACGCAATATTGTTTTCGTCCGTTTCTGGAATTATGTATTCATGCACAGACGTTTTCGTCCACCCATGTAATATTTTACTTATGCACTGTTGTTTTTGTCCATTCCTGGAATGTTGTATTCATATACTGTTGTTTTCGTCCATGCTTGATATTTTGTATTCAGGCATTGCTGTTTTCATAAATTTCAGGAATTTTGTTTTTATACACTGTTGTTTTAATCAATTCCTGTAATTCTGTATTTAGGCACTATTTTTTTTTTAAATTGTCATGTTATCTCTTATGTACTTATTCTTTGTTATAAAGCGCAGAGAAGATATGGAAGATTTCAAAAGAAATAAACAAATACAATATTAAGAAAAAACGTCATTCAATTCCCAGATCTTTACTTTGTAGTTAAAAAGTGATTACACTTGCCCCCAAGAAGAGGCAATATGCGAATTCCTTACATAATTTACTGTCGTGATGAAAATATCCAATGAACACACTGGTCAAAATCAATTGCTATAGGGCGTTAAAATGCATGTACCTAGACAAGATTATATGTACCGATAGATTTTTTAACATACTTTATTTATAGGTCAATTTAGTAACGATTCTTGCATAAGAAACGCTGACATCCAAATCTAATACTATGTTACAAGGCAAAATCATATCGTTTCAAAATAGCACCATTTTCCTTTTATACCCATGATCTAAAAGGATAATCATCAAGACAAGATTTCATTGGTTCAATCAAGGAAAAGGGCGTGCCTTCAGTTAAAACCCATTCAAAAACTCCACGTGCTTAGTGAGTAAAAATCGATATTGTTTATGTAACTTTGATGGTTGCGAGGAGGAAACGGTCGTTTGGTGTACTTTATTTCGTCAAAACCACTGCGTGTACCCAGTACAAAATCTGCAAACAACGGCAGTAGAATACCGAAGGAACAAGGGAAGCGATGACTACAAAAATCGAAGTCCAAAGACATGGCAAAAACTGTAACAGATAAAAACAAAGAGAAAACAAGGACGTGAGACAGCTACAATGCACGGAAATAAAAAGGTAACATTAAGAACTAAGGCACTCATAGTGTGAACTCCAATGAAAACCTGGAGTGACATCAGATGCTCCGGAAGGGTAAGCATGTCCTGCTCCGCTAGCGGCACCCGTCACAATATCAATGAGTCAAACCAGGGTTGAGTCAAATCCGGTTATGTCAAATCCGTGAAGACGTGAGATCTAGCTGAAAATGTCCGTTTTCATTGGGGACACAGACACGTCATACCTGTCAATGATATCATGGTGACGGCCATAGAATTTCTGAAGGGATGAAAGTAACAAAGGCTGACCAAATCCCTGACTAAGCAGCTTTTGGGACAGTGTTTTTGCTCTAGCTAAAAAGTCACTGTATAAACTGCATGCCCGACAGTAACGAATCAACTGTGAAATGTACACTCCATAGGCTGGAGAGGTAGGTATATTGCTGCTCAGAAAGGGAAAGTTCACAATTGGGAAGTTAAAATCATCACGTTTGTCATACAGCTTAGATTTCAAACGTCCATTTTCGTCAATGTAAATTCAAAGATTTAATTACGAAGCTGAAGTAGGTGTATCAGTAGTCTCTTTAATTTCAAGCTCATTGGGATAAATCTGGTGAAAATATTCCTTGAATTTTGGATTATTAAGAGAAAGTACATCGTCCATGTAGCGGAAGCTGAAATTAAAGGACTGGGCTAAATGTTTTTGTTTTTTCTGTGTAAGACCTTGTAAAAACTTCGCCTCATACGAAAAAAGGAAGAGATCAGCTAAAAATGGCGCGCAGTTAGTTCCCATGGGAATCCCGATTGAAGGTTGAAAAACACGGCCTCCAAATTCGACAAAAATATTATCTATTAAAAATTCCAACATCTTGAATAGATAAATATTTGCAAAGTATATTTTTTCCTGGAAATTTTCGTTATGAAGAAATGGCTAGATCCAAAACTCTTTGGAACCATGTATATTCCGGGAAATCTAATTTTTCAGTAAAAAATATGCGAGAAATACAAAAAAATTATAAAAATATCATTTGTCAATATCAAGATACGCCACATGAACATAACAGAGTATAAATTTTCATGTTATAAGTAACTTTTATCAGGCCATGACAACGAGTTACGCGTTGCAATCGACATTTTTATCTTTTCTAAATGAGAGTTCATTTTCTATTGTTTAAATACCACCGGATTTCAGACTGCATAAAACCCAAGATTTTATTTGTCTTAAACTTGCAATACCTACATTTTGGAAAAAAATGTTTTGATTTGATCTGTACTGAAGAGAAATTAATAACTTGTTGAAATACCTACTAGTATCTGCAGAAGCTTTATTTACAATGAAAAGAAAACAAGTGGTATAGTAGGCCACAATTAAAAGGTAGTTAAACTAAACTTAAAAATGACATAAGCGAGAGGTGCCCGCTTCGACCATACGGCCTGTAACTAGTCGGCTACTGGGCAGAAAATCGAAGAAAGATGTTACGTAAACAAGAGAAAGTAGACCAGATGACATGTGACAGAAATTACCTGTAAAAATTGTGCCCAATACTGAACATATCTAGACGAAAAGGAAGTACAAGCCCAAAGATGAAAGAAAATCAGAAAATCGTTGCAAATCTTATCAAGACATCAATAGCAAAGCAGGCTCTATCAGTCGAGGCGTATAAAAATGGCTGTGTCTCATCCAAGAACATTATATTTTTATATGCTCCCCAGAATACATTATAAAATAGGTAATCCTGGTAGAACGATAGTTTCAGCTTCTAGTTGTCATACTGAGTAAAGTTCTAGTTTTCTCCATGACGTTTTTTAATCTAATTATGGAGAATCTACCAACATACATCAAGGAATTAATGAAGGAAAGATCTACACATGCTCTCAATATTCTTTAGGGTTTCTTTCAGCCATAACATATTAAAATGTCATGATTCACTATGGATGACATTGCCTCTACACTAGCATCCCCAACAATGATGCTATAGTGGCTTTCAGACACTTTTTAGACAAAGAACACAATCACAGGAAAACAGACATCATACAAAGGTTTGCTGAAGAAGTCCTGAAACTCAACACATTCCAATTTAACGGGGAATATCCCTGTCACTCCGGTGGCGTTTCGATGAGAACCAAACTGCGTATTAGGTTTGCCTTTCTCATTGTTGTCTACCTCAGGGAAAATGTTCTCCGAATTAAGGTAGTAGACCTAGGTTAAGCAAGATAACTCTTTAAATCAGTTAGACGTTTGAAATAGTTAGTTTCATCAATGCTTTTTAAGCATTGACATGAAAAAGAATAAAAAATCATCTATGTTACTCAGAGGCTTAGAATCTGTTTATGAAAATGATTTCAACAAACTCACCTGTGATTTTTAAGAGTTATGTCCCTTAACCTAGGTCTACTACCTTAAAAGGACCTGTCCCAGAACTTTAAAAATACCAAGGTTACAGCTGTGAATTTGTTGAAGTCCTTGAGATATCTGTCCTCTGACAGTGAAGATAAACTTATGTTTCCGACACACTCATTGTTACCTTAATTATAGGTCCCGTCATCCTAGTAATGCAAAGATGCCATTCCAAATTCACAATTCATGCGACTTTGTCGTATTTATATCGATAACAGGACACCAAGACTTAATGTAACAGAATGAAATGATTTTTTTTTGTTAAGAAAAGCTATCTCAGAAATGTTTTGGACAGAGCAATGATTTAAGTTTTCCAAGTGACCAGGTCTTAGGCTATAGAAAAGAGGGTTTGTAATACTGGCGACAGTATCCGTTAGTCTTTTCTTACCACATTCATAACAAAGCTATAGAAACATTTTGATTCGCAACTATAAGGTCTAACGGAAGAAAAAGATGTCTTCATTTTTCCAGGATTCGCCTCTTATCGCGGTCTTCAGAATAGAGATCTAAAACAGCACTTTGATACTAGATCTTTCAAGAGTGCTACTCTTATAACTCCCAGCAAATACAAGAGCACTTTACAATTTAAGCAAACTGGCTATCTGACTTGTCCTTTTGATTTGGAAACTGATAAAGTTGTAGGACCGGCTAATGTCTTCAAAATAAAAATAAGGTTTCAAGTGAACTACTGAAACGTAGAATATGTTGCTTGTTGTAATCGCTGGAAGATGATCTAGATTGATGAAACTTGTCAAAGATTGGATGATCCCTTTGTCAAGTATAAACAGAGCATCACCAATTGAAAAGATTGCCCAGTAGGCGAACCTTTTCGGCGAGCTAACAAAAGCATAACTGTTCTCATACGAATCAGTGCGGGTGATAAACAACAACAGTTCCTTGAATGAAAAAATATTCATTTTTGTTGGACTTGTTGACCCTTCGGCATGAAGAAAAAAAGTTTATTTTATGATCATATTTCTATATTGGAAATACACGTTTGTACATAATACAAATGCTTTTATTTTGTTTTTTTTATTATATTCAAGATTGTTAGTCTTTTCTTACAGATAATTTCTTTTACACGTCATTTGTTCTTTTTTCTTTATTTTCTGCATGGTTGCCCCCTAGTTAAAGGCCATAAGACTGAAATTTGGGCATTTAATCTTCATCTCCCTTTTGTCATTTTTAGCTGTTTGTAAGTTTTACATCTTTGTTTATTTACATTTTTATTGTGACCTACTGTACCATTTTAATTTTGTACATTTCAATTTTTGGCAATTAAGCAAAATACATTTTTATATGTTCATCTCTTTTTTTACTGACCGTTGTGACCATGCCTGCTCAAAAAGATTGTGCACGAAATTATTAAAGAATTTCAAAATCTAAATCCTTTTTAACCCCAAAATAATACTGAGAACTTCTATAAACTTAATATTTAAGACCACGATGGGTCCTACTAAATGTAACAGCCACCTCCGTACCATTATTTAAATCTACAACAACCGGGAGTTTCAAATTCCACCAGATTTCTTCGAATTTTCCGTTGTCGATTATATACTTAATCATGCAAGCACTTCATATTAAGACAACGCTTGCATCATAGTAAGATAAGCTGTATTCTTTGTGCCACAAAATAATTGCCACTGATATTATCGAACGGATCTATATTCTGAACAAGGACCTGTTCGATTTCCTTCTTTCTGGCAAACAGCACAAAATGCAACAGCTTATTCCCGCTGAACTTGTTAATTCTTAGAGTAACAAAATGTACCCCTCTAACGAAGATGAGGTACAAGTAATCGTATATTGGACTCAGTAAGCCAAGTGACTTTGAAAAAAAGTGTTCTGACTAAAGGGCTCAAGATTTATAAGACTATCCCTTTTCCGGATTCATTTCAAAATGAAACAGACATTCGGCATTATTCTTTTTCTTTATTCTTTGCTGAAGGTATTCTTTTTTGACAAAAATCAGATTCTGAAGAACCACTTGAAAACCCAATTTCATTTTCTGATTATCATGGTGACGAATCAGATTTCGCCTTCAGTATTTTTGTTTCATGAGGTGTACAGACCGCTCTCAGATATCCCAAAGCACGCATAATATAGTGATCAAAGCTTCAGACAGCTTGTAGTTGTCACCGTGACTTTGAGTTTATTGCTAGTATTCTCCTTGACTTACTTGACTTCAACCCTTTTATCAATTCCTGGACATAGGTCGTCAGTGAAAGATTTCCATTTCCTTCTGTCCTGGGCTAACTTTTCGATCTGCCCCCTGTCTTGCCCTGTTGTTTTCCCTCCTGTTCAGTAGATCTTCTCCAGGAGTTCTTTGGCCGGCCTTGTTTTCTTTGTCCTTGAGGGTTCCATCTCAGTGCCTGATTTACGATTGTGTTTTGGGGCTTTCTGAGAGTATGCCCAATCCAGCTCCACTTTCGTTTCTTTATCTGTGTATCTATTTGGATATTTTACGAAAGGATATGGAGTAAATGAACATAAGACCAGAACACATATGTGTACTCCAACTGCAATAATGTTAATGAGCTGTATGGCCATTTCGGAAATTAATTACTCATCAGCAGTACTAGAACCCAAAATCCAGAATTTCACAAAATGTTTAAAATGCATCAAACCAAACGAAATTGGGAGTTGGTTTGTCCTTGACGATAGTCCTTCATGTATTCTCCATGATGTTGTTATTCTAATTGTTAAGAATCTACCAACATACCTCAAGAACACTACACATGCTTTCAATATTCTTGGGGTTTTGAAAGCCAGGAAATCGTGAATTCATACTATTCACTATGGATATCACTGCCCTCTACACTTGCATGCCCAAAAATAATGTTATGGTAGCTTTAAGACACTGTAAGACATAATCATTAGGTAAAAAAAAAGAACAACACATTACCCTTAAGCTTAAGTCTTTATCCTCAACACTTTTCAATTTGATGGGGTTACATTCAGTCCAATGGCGTCGGCATTGGAACCAACATGGGTCCTTGCGTTGGCTGTTTATTTGTGGCTTCCCTGAGGAAAAGATGTTCTACGACTTTAAACGATTTGTCCAAGAAATTTACAAATGAAGATGTATTTAGGTTGTCCCATGACAGTGAAAATGATTTTTGGTTTTTTCACTTTGACTTTGTTTCCTCGTACCATCCAGCCATCAAATACACTTTCAATATTACCAAAGATAGTCTTTATCTTCTCGACATTAATATCACCAAAAAAGATGGACAAATTTGCATTCCAGTGATTTATACCACTATTACCTGGGTCCTGTCATTGTTGCAGGTAATTACTTTTACACTTCATGTGGTCTGTTTTTTTTACGTTTTTGAATCATCTTTCTTTGATTTTCTGCGTGGTTGCTCCCTAGTTGAAGGCAATGATGCCGAAACGTTGGGCACCTAACCTCCCCCTTCTGCTATCTTAGCTGTTTTTTATTTGAACATTTTGGTTAATTTTACTTTTTACAACAAATATTTTTACAAATTTTAAAATAATTTACTTATTTAGATATTTACAAAATCCATTTTTAAAAATATGGTAAAATCGTGAAAAAAGAAGAAAAAATATAGAAGACAAGAAAGATGAATAAAAATAAATAATAGAAAAACAACAATCAAATAAAAGAGATTTAAAGCACTGACAGTATGAACTTCATATGAACCTAGAATGGCACCAGGTACTCTGGGGTCATTAACATGTTCTACCCCTATAAACACATTCGACACTGTCAGTGAGTCAATCCAGGATAAATTCAAAACTGGTAATTTCAAATTTGTGAAGACGTTCTAGAAGAATTTATGACATTTGATGATGCCATAGAATATCTTATCGAAACTATATCCTTTACGTAGCAGTTTTTGGAGTCAGGGTTTTTCCTTTTTTCAGAAAATCTAAAAAATATTACTACCTTATCAATTCAAATATCTTTTTACGGTCTCCACACTGTAGGAGAGACAAACCCTTGTTTCAAATAAACAAAGAAAGGATATGGCGAAATACAAGACTTTGTCTCATTTTATGGACTTGGACTCTTCTGTAGTTCGGAGTCCGTAAAAAGATTCTCCCTGGGAGAGATATATGATCTGTTCATATTTAAGTTAGGGTTTTTGTATGTTTTTGAGAGAGTTCCTCGTGAGGATACACTATCATATTTTGGCATCTTATATATATGTTTTATCATTTCGGAAATTGAATGTAATGGTGACCACCGGTATATAACGCCCACATCTCATAATCAGGGCTTGTGGTCGTTATAGTGACTTCCTTGATAGTAGTCTAGTCAAAATAAATTTTAACGTCAAACTAATTGCAACAAAATATTTTCTTGTAGAATTTTAATCTATGAAATAACAAAAGCCCAGTTGCTTACAAATAGACTTATTAAGCAAGAGTACTTTACCAAAAACTAAAGTCATCAGTACAGAAGTTTTACGGCCGACATCACGATCTTGTGGATCGTTATGGGATATCTGTTTGACAACAGACCTTTCCCTCTACAACTAAAGTTTGTTTTTCCTCTATCGGATTTGACTTTAATACCGGAGTTGACATCTTCAACACGGCGGGTATCTTATAAGAAGCAGGAGATGCTTACTCTACCCGTACACCCATGGTTTTTATTTTTGTCCGTATTGTTCGTGGGGTTCCAATTTTTGTGCATTTCGTGGTTCGTTATGTTAACCAACGAAATGCTTTTTCCCTTAGATTTTAATGCATAGAATTCAAAACCACGAATTAAAACACCCACGAAGTAGTGATATTTGAGAAAACCACAAAATTGATGTCCACGAATAAAAGAACTTCCACAGTATTCATTGTTATTTGTTTCGGGGTAATAACAAAATTATCGAACAGAGTGGTCAAGAGACAAAAAGACCAATCGAGTGGAAACCGAAGTGGTCCTGACGTGGAACAGGCATTTCGAAAGAAATGGTGGTTAAAACGGTTTTATGGTTAACCAATGATTTGATTATTGCGTTTGAATATTTAACAATTTTATTTTTTCTCCAAGAAAACCCCTGACAACAAGATTGCTACGCGTAGCTATGTCCCCCGCCGCCGCAGAAAAGTCAATAAAGTCCCATTTCTCATGTAAAATTTTGAGAATCAAAATGGCGGCAGGATATGATCAACTGCATTAGGTGGCAAATAGCTAAGCAAATTTTAGCAAAATCCCTTAATTGGAGTATAACGAGATGTGTCCAGAAAGTCTCCCTATGTTGTAGTATGCATTAAGTGGATAAAGTCCAATAACTCCCTTAAAATTTGTCGAATCAAAATGGCGATGTGATATGATCTATTACATATAACGACTAACAATCTTGTATAATTAGAATGAATTCGGACTATCAGTTTCTGAGGAGTTGCGTCCACAAGATTTGTCATTGTATAACAATGGGGAAATAATCAAAGTCCCATAACTCCTACAAAATTTGACGAATTAAAACGGCGATGTGATATTATCTAGTACTAATGGTGACTAACAATCCTGTAAAATTTGAATGAATTCTGAACAGCCGTTTCTAAGGAGTTGTGTCCACAACATTTGCCATTTTATAACAATGTGGAAATAATCAAAGTCCTATAACTCCCACAAAATTTGAAGACTCGAAATGGCGACGCAATATTATCTTGTACTAATGGTGGCTAACAATCCTGTAAAATTTGAATGAATTCTGACCAGCGGTTTCTGAGGAGTTGCGTCCACAAGATTTGCCATTGTATAACAATGTGGAAATAATCAAAGTCCCATAACTCCCACAAAATTTGACGAATCAACATGGCGGTGCGATATGATCTAGTATATATAGTGACTAACAATCCTACAAAATTTGAACAAAATCCAATACACGGTTTCCGAGGAGTTGCGTCCACAAGATCTCCAGTTGTATAGTATTGCTAAATATCGTCAAAGACCCATAACTCCTATAAAAATTGACGAATCAAAATGGCAGTGCGATATGATCTAGTACATATAGTGACTAACAATCCTACAAAATTTGAACATAATCCAATACACGGTTTCGGAGGAGTTGCGTCCACAAGAAAGTGTGACAGACAGACGGACGGACGGACGGACGGACGGACACACACACGGACGCAGACCATTACTATGTCCCATCGTCGCGGTGCAGCGGGGGACAAAAAATGGCAAAACCTCCAATGTATATGCTATCCCGTAATATTTGAAGATTCGTTTAGATTTAACGACTACTGTAATATCATATGGGACATACAGCTGTTGAGGGACAAAGTTAAAAATTACAGTAACTTATGATTGATTGATTAGTTAGAATTTAACGTCCAATGAGCAATATTTCAGCTATATCAGGACGAGAACAAGTTAATCAAATAAAAAAAATGTAAGTATAAATTTTGATTGCCACTGGAAAAAGGGAGAAATGGACAGGGGCAGGAAATTTAGCCTTCTATACGACACCCAGTGCGTCTGCTCTCTTTAGAGAAATATAGAAGGGGTCTTTATACTGCATGGAGTGTGGCGTTTCTCCATACAGTTTGGCTACTATGGTTCGAGGTCAGGCTTTCAGTATTATGACCTGACTACCCCGCATAGACAGTGCATTCCCCTTCCACCAACTGGGGACGCGCCCGACAGCTCTGTAGCCGGAGCCCCTGAAGACCGATCCAGGTGCCGGGCCTCTGTTAGGAAGACTCATACTCCAAGCTCAGAGGATGCTGCGGGCCTATTCATAAGCCGGGACCGCGCACGGCGGCTGTAACCTATGAAACTTGATTAACAAAAATATTGAAACTAAGATAAAACAAATAATTAAGGGACCGACCATTTAACCTGAAGGGGGGGGGGGTATGGTTTTTCTTCTGGACAGAAATAATTTTTTTTTTGGACAGAAATTTATTTTTTGCACGCGTATCAACAAAATATTTTTTTTTCAAAATTAACATTATTTTTTTTGGGCAGAAAGCCTCATTCAGAATTTTTTTTTTTTCATCATTTTGGCAGCCAAAATATTTTTTTCACATAAAATCAGATCCAAAATATTTTTTTTACAAAAAANCCCCCCCCCCCCTTTCAAGTTAAATGGTCGGTCCCTAAGACCTTTTCATTGGCGCAATGTATTGGAGGATCCCCCTTAAAGCAAAAACGTTTTGAATTTGAACAAAAATGAGAAAAAGAAGTCTATTATTCCCTTTGAAATCTATTTTTGCCGTGTAATATTACACACATACACACACACAAAAACATACATACATATTGTGAATATCAGAAGAATTACAGCTGCTCAGCTTCTGTAATAATTAAACTTTTTTAATTACACATGTATTTTTATCTTTTTTTTTCAAAGGTCAAAAACAAACACGCCGAATTTTGTCACGCCGTACAGCAATTTGAATGGAAACAAAATAAAAGTCCAAAAATTGCCGTACGTATCCTCATAAAGTATATTAGGTTTACCCATTCACCCTCCACATCTTACATCAGTACAAAGAGTTAAATTTTCATCGTTTTACGTCATTTTTTTGTTTTTGGTGAAAAAGTGATTTATTTAGAAATCAAATTGAGAAATCTAAATTCCTACATTTTTTTTCAGAACTTTGCTGCTATAAGAATTAAGATTGTTTATTCCAATTAATGGTCCCACAAGGGACATATAAATTTCATACAATGCTTATCTTTCATTTCAGGTACACATACTTATATAATGTGTAAAAGTTTCAACATGTTCTAACAAGTATTTGAAGGGATATTTGCTTTTGAATTAGAAGGTACAAATACTTCAAATACACGTTAGTCTTTTGCGTTTCCATTGATTTTCATTATATTTATACATATTTATAATGACTTTACATATATTTATATAATCATAGTACGTCATTTAGCTGTGTCACACGTCTTGTGATATCGATGTCATCTCTAAATTTAGACATTTTATCATTAAATTTAGGCGTGTACCACCACGTGATAGATAAATAAAATACGATTGTCGCCATTTTCAGTTCAACTTTCAAAGCAGATAGAAGTACAACTTGGTCCTCTACAAACTCAAACAAGCCACTACATACAATACCAACAAAATTACATTATTATTATTGTATAAGTTATAGACACATCTATAACAAAATAATTTTACATTTATAACAATAAAATTTTAAATAAATATTTATTAGTTAAAAGTATAACCAACCACCCCCCTTTCCGATATGGCAAAAGACATCATAGATATAGACAGTGTCATTTCCAGACTTTTAGAAGGTATAAATAATGATAATTTAATATGTATCATATCTTTCAAAGTACCAAAGGTACTGAAATAAAAGAATTTCACAAAATATCACAGACAAGAAATAAAATAAAAGTCAAGATTACGTTCATATATCTAAAGTAAACATTCATTTACTACTATAAATATTAAAAACTGTATATCAGTTGCAATTTTGAACTGACCTAAATATACATGTAAAACAATTCTTCTTCAAACATATAACATCTTTTTTTATAATTTCAGTCAGACCCGGAGCAGGAAAGAAAGGAGTGTCTAACCTCACTGAATTCGAAATAACAGGATTGTGTTTAAAATCAAGGGAAATATTCCTAAGTCAGCCTATGCTACTGGAACTGGAAGCACCGTTGAAAATATGTGGTAAGTCTTTTAAACTTATTTGCCCTCACTGTTTGCCCTACCTGTAAAGATAGCCAGGACTCATTATTAGGCAATGCATGTCTTCGGCTGATGATACTTAGTAAGGCTTGCGGGTTGGAACCCGTTCAGATGTTCAGAAAGCGCAGAGCTTTCAACAAGAGAAACATACCTATTACTATATTATGGTTTTGTGACTCAAAATTGCATGTCTTTCAAAATGTTATTCAAGTGTACTCCATCCACTGGCCAACCAATCTCGTGTTTTATCAATAAAAGTTTGTCAACGTATTCTTATCCTTGCATATAGCTGAAATATTGTTCACTCGACCGAAAACAACAATCCATACAGACTGCATGGCAACGTCTGTATGCCTGTCGGGTTGTCTTCGTCTGATATATATACATGTACTTATACCTTGAATGATGAGTACTTTTAGTTCTTACGGCTTTTTGGACTCTCTGAACGTCTGGTTGATTTCATTCATATACATTTCTATGTGTACCGGCCTGCTTTTCATTGTGTTAGGTATGTGCTTTGTCCAACATTCTTGTCTGGATAGCTATACACATATCATGCTTCAAACAGGTTCTCATGCTGTCAGTTCAAATGTTGTAGAAGAACCCGACAGGCATGTTTTAAAAATTGATGGGAACATGTAAAGTGTGTTGTGTTCTCATAGTTTTCGCCAAGTTGATTGCCAAGTTTATTAACTTCAAACTAATGTTTGATACGAATTCTTTGATCAAAGAAAGTAAATAAATTTTGCAATCGATTGTTTTAATACCTTTTGGATATATTAAGAGATTGTTCTGTTTATACATGTCTGATTTTTAAATGTCAGTGTACATTCAGCGAAAATATGTGCAATTGTCTTTATCATTAAACTAATGATAAGGTAACATGTAATTGTAAAATATATATGTACATTCTGATGCTTGTTAAGCCAGTGTTTTTTTTTTGTTTTTTTGTCGAAACAGTTGTATTCCTAATATAAAGAATAATGGGATTACTTAATATTAAGAATATGACCATTGTACCAGAAAAGGGGATCCGGATCCGGCTCCATCTAATGATATGGCACGGTATTAATGAATCCCAAATTATCTTCCAAGGAATATAACAAATATTGGCATATGCTTAATAAATATTTAAAATGTCAGATCTTTTATCCCTGTGTTTCTACACATATTTTTTTTTTTAGTATTTATACATTCCAAAGGCATATTTCAGTAAGCCTATGAGAATGCAACAATACTGAAACCAACAGCTAGGCATGAAGAAAGTAACAACGCAGCAAAAATTAATTAGATATGTTCGTGTTTTTTTTTTTATTTTGCTTTTGCAATTCAATGTGTAAAATTCGGTTTTAACTAATATAATTATTAATTTGTCTTTTTCAGGTGATATACATGGACAGTACTACGATTTATTGAGGCTATTTGAACTTGGTGGTTTTCCGCCAGAATCAAACTATTTATTTCTAGGCGACTTTGTTGACAGGGGCAATAAATCGTTAGAGACTATTTGTCTCTTACTAGCCTTCAAAATAAAATACCCAGAAAATTTCTTTCTGCTGAGAGGAAATCATGAGAGCGAAGATATAAACAGACAATATACAATATGGATTTTATGATGAGTGTACGTTTAATAGTTCAGTTTCGTAACTTTTGTTTGTATGTAGCGATAGAGGGACAAAACCTGCATGATGAAACGTAAAACCAACAAATAATTCTTAATTTAGAAAAGGAAAAGCACCACTAGTGGCGGATTTGGGGGGGGGGGGGGGAGCCCCCCTTACGTTGAAAAATATTTAAAATTCCTAGGGTTTTTTTGGAAAAAATGGGTTCTGCAACCCCACCCCCCCATTGGAAAATTATCCAATTGGCAATTTGAATTTGAATTTTCCATGGACATATTTTAGTGCCTGTTATGTCCGATGTATTCCTATAATATATATATAATCTCTAACATTGTTTCCAGTTTATTACGTATATTTCTCACATCGAGATAGTTAAATTTTCACATTTTAAAGTTCGAGGTTTATCCGAGAACTTTAAAATGTGAATATTTAACTATCGAGATGTGAGAAATTCGTAATAAACCTGAAAACAATGTTAGAGATTGTTTCTCTAATTTCTACTCAATTTATTTGAAGTAAAGCGTTTTCCGTAGTCTCCAGTCTTAAGTATGCCGTCATTTTGTTGCTATCATCGTTGCTATGTGTATCATTGCGCCATTCACTGAAAGGGGTGTTGAATGTAATAGTTTTGATAAAAATGTCATATTTTCAGTAAATTGAGTTATCTTGGTCATAAAAATGCAAAAACCGTTTCGCTAGACAATGATGCAGGTGTTAATTTCATCAACATCCGGTTGCACTATTTCTAAAGACTGACACGAGAAACTTACATGATTGACCAATCGCCAACTGAGATCAAGTAACTCCCATGTTGATTATCATTTCGATAACTCACTAGTCAGGAGGTGTTTAAATTTGCTAGAAATTAGAGAAACATTCGTATGATGTGAGTTCAGACAGTATTATTGATACATAAGAAAAAGAGAAGAGGGATCATCATCTCAAGAACTCATATCGTATAGCTGTAATGTATACAGGAATCTTGACACCATGGTGAAATGACTGATACAACTACACGTATACCCAGTCTATGTTCCAGAAATGTTGATATTGTCTTAAGAAGTTTTTTGTCAATATCTAGCTTAAAAGGCAGTAAACATTAACTATGGTTTCTTGTGTGGCGCAGATTTTTGTTCTTCAAATTGAACATTTCTTTCACTGTAAAAATACTGAATCATAATACCCCTTCCCTCTATTAACAACATACCCTCGGGCAAAATAAAATGGCTGATGCTTACGCAGTACCTTGCTCACAAATAATAAATGACCTACTGCAGTGGAATCGGACTGCTCAACACTAGAATTTGTACGTATACACACAGCAATATATGCTACACTGCAGGCATTTCTTGTTTATCCCTTATTCTTACTTTTACCGAAAGTCAGACCAAAAAGACCATATAAGCTTTTTCTATCACTTGGTGTTCGTCATTCGTCCGTCTGTCGTAAACTTCTTTAAAAAAATCCGCTGCAATAACCATTGCAAATTTTACCCAAACTTTGCCTGATTTTTTTCATAGGAATCTTGCCATGCTGGTTAGTTTTATCTTGTTAGAATTTTGATATCAGATATATTTGCCAAAACATAAGTTTACCTCTATGGTTTAACTTTATTAGTGACAGTCACGTTCTTTTTTTCTAGCGCTCTATGCACAATTTTCAATCTAGATTATTGTACTTTTACAGTAAATTGGATAATCTGATTTGAGGTTATTGCCATTTTTTCATGAAATATTAAATATTTTTTTATAGATATTTCTTATTTTTAAAAAAATATAAGAATTTAATGACAACACGATAGCTACACGTAGCCTTATATCCCCCGCCGCTCTGGAAATTGATTGATTGATTGATTGATTGATTGAATATTGTTTAACGTCTACTGAGCAATATTTCAGCTACATCAAGACGAGAACAAGTTTGTTAATAATTAATCACTTTTGGATATGGAAAGGGTCATGGGACGAAAAATTCTGACTGCCACTGGAAAAGTAGGGTGAAATCGAAAGGGGCGGGGAATTTAGCCTTATGGCCGATCACGTACGAACCACTCAAAAAAGAGCTTGCTACAAGTGTTCTTTTACGTGCAAGAAGCCTGGCATTTCTTCCAACACGTGGACCTGAGTTTACATGCCATCCGAAAGATGGGTTGTGTATTTATTAATCCCGCACAACCACGGAAAGGACCCTATTTCTATATCCCAGGGTTCCCTCGGGGTCAGTCCCGTTTAGGAGGGGCCATACCCCGCAAGCCGGAGATACTAGGTCCTATTTCTATACGCCGGGGTTCCCTCGGGGGACTCTGGAAATTGAAATCCCACATAAAAATTGTTGGTAATAACAAAATTACCGAAAAGAAATGTCAACAGCCAAGATCCATCGGGCAATATTAAAACTGACAACCGCAATGGTCCTGACTTTAAAACAAATGGTAAGCTGTTGCACCAAGCCCTCTTTCGATTGCAGTAGTGTCCGGTAGTAACTCAACAGCAATTCCTATTGATTGATTGATATGGGATTTAACGTCACTTTCAGCAGTATTTCAGCTATCTCATGACGGTCAGTTTTACAATTCCTATTGAAAGACCCTAGACAGTGAAAAGAAATATTTATCCCAGTGCTAAGTAAAAAATGAATCTTGAATCTTGAATATAATCAATTTTTTCAACAAAGGACCGATATCTATCAAAAACTTTTTTACTGACATACAGTGTACACTCCATAAGCAGGAGAAGTTGGAATATTACTGCCCATGTCAGGGAAGCTGATAGTCTAAAAAAGATGTAGATCTAGCGGTCTCTGTTGTTTCTTTTATCTCTTACTGTGGTGATATATTAATCAAAAAAATGTTCACAATTAAGTTTATCTACTAGTGTTTAAAGAACCTTGACATCTAAAGAAAAAAAAATAACGAACATCATTTCTTTTTACTCCAAACTGATTTGTTACAGCACATTTTGTTATTTTTTCTTATCTATAAAGTAACAAAACTCCTACAAAAATATTTGACCAGGACTTGCTTTTGAATTTCTTTGGGACATTCATGCACTAAGCTGTAAATTTAAGATACAGTATACTTATCTAAATGGGATGAAAAATAAACAAGCTTACATATAAAACGGTTTAACCCTACCGCTGGCTTTGCTATTGCCGGTACCAAGTCTGGCTGTCCCGAGTTCCTATGGTTGTTTACGTTTGTCTTTTGTCTTGATTTTGTTTTTCCTGTTTAGTTCCCAGGCAGATTGTGGCATGTGACTGTAATTTCCAGCCATTGTAGATGTTTCCTGTTATCCTACCATTTACATTCAAGTACTATTTATCGATTTTCAGAATTAAAACGGTCATAACACATTAGTATCCCACAAGAACTTATCATCTATGAGCTACATCTTGATCTCAAATGCCAATTCAATAAATTTATTGTAAAAATTCTCGTAAGGTTATGAAGCTGCAAAACCTGTTTGAAGTTTGAATGAACTTATATTTTACTATTTACAGGCAAAAGACGATACAGAGAAAAAATATGGAAAACTTTTACTGATTGTTTCAACTGTTTACCAGTAGCTGCAGTTATTGATGACAAAATCTTCTGTTGCCATGGAGGTAATGTCTTGGTTTTATATTATATTTTATGTTTAATATCTGGATTATATTCAAAATATATAGTTCGGTTCCAAATTTGATTTCAGTGTAATTGTGAAAAACAAACATGATAGAAGCTTTGTAAAATTTTTTCCTGTTGTTAGATAACCTCTTTAAAATTAGTTTTCCTGTCATTCAATTTTTATATTCGCCCTTTATGGTATTCAAATTCTAGTTAATGTTTCATTACTAATAAATTCAGATGATTTGTAATTATAGGTTTGTCTCCAGATTTAGAATCGTTAGATCAAATACGAAGAATTAGACGTCCAACAAGAGTTCCTGACACAGGTAACACTTTTCAGAAGTAATGATATTCATTTTTTTCAAATAAAGTACACGTGACAGAACCATACCATTAAAATAAAAAAAAAGAATAAGGTTAGCGTATCGTTCAAATGAAGAATAAAACTGCAGTTATTTATCAACACTGGGCCAATGTTTTTGCTGGTGCACTATTCGTTTTCGAGGGTAGTCAGTGCTTCAGTGCGTATCCGAAAGCCGATTTAATTTGGGATCTTGAAATATATATAATAAATTTGTTTAATCTAAGTACTACATGCGCATGTATCTCCTTCTTCGGAAGCTATGTCCTTGGCTGATTTCGGCTTTTCGTTGATATTGTATTGGTATTTTTTATTTACTTTCCTTAGCTTTTTCACATCTTTGGTTAATAATCTTCAAAATGTTTTGATTAAATCTTCACTTCATATCCATAAGTTTTCGAAATGGCAATATTCATAAACAAATTGAGAGTTAACCCGGTAATTCAAAAACATGAATTTATCAACAATACACAAATGTTCCATACTTAAAATCAAATCCAATAAAGAGACGTATATTCTTATTTGTGTTTTAATTATATCCATGAATAAAAAATTGCCATTATGCCGGTCAGTATGCAGAACAACGATAATGTTTTTTTTTCTTGTTTAAAAAACATGGAAATTGGGCTAATAATATATTTACCATGAGACAAAAAATCTAGTGGAAACCACCGGAAAAATTGTCGACCGCAATGGTCCTGACTTGGTACAGGTATTTCAAAAGAAATGACGGTTTTAACCGGTTTTACGACACCCCCTTTCATAGCAGTAGTGTCAGATAGCGACTTAACAGCTGTTGCTAGACAGTTGATCATCTCAGTACTAAAATAAAAAAAATATGAATCAGAGTTCGGACCGAATTTTTTCAACAAGGGACTAATATCTATTGAAGAACTTTTTTAATGAGTGTACAACGCGGATTTTTAGGCCTTGATTAATAAGGCGGTCACAGTGATAACTATGTCTCATGATAAAGTATGTATAATTTGTGCTAACTCTCTCATAATGAATCAACTGTGAAGCATACACTCCACAAGCAAAACAATTAAAAAAATGAAAGAAAACTGAACAGATTAAAAGCCAATCTCTCATCACATAATCTCCTTATTTCTTACAATGCAATATCAAATGCACGACTTTTATACATTGCCTTTTATTTCAGGTGTATTATGTGATTTGTTATGGTCAGATCCAGAGAAAGACACAAAAGGATGGGGAGAAAATGACAGGGGAGTCTCATTTACTTTCGGATCTGAGGTGGTCAGCAAATTCCTAAACAGACATGATCTAGATTTAATAGTACGGGCTCATCAAGTGAGTAACTTATTGTGCGGGTTCTTCAAGAGGAATTGTCAAATCACTTGTTATCGACTTCCAATTTCATACATTTATTTAAATCATCAGCGCATTTAAACCGGGGCAGATATTTTTTGGTAAATGTAATATCCTCTTTGACGTGCTTTTCTTCCTAAACTACAAATGCCAAGTACTATTTGCACTTTATTTCTTGGTCACTATAAAACATAAATAAGGCAATACTTTATATGGTTAAGGTTAACTGTAACCCTCAATGCTCACTCACCAGTAAAGCATTATTTTGTCCCTAATCATATACTGTAAACGTGTTAATTTTCGTGGTTGCAAATTTTCTGGGGCATATTCGTGGGTATCAATTTTCGCGGTGGTTAAAAACAACTGGGTACCTTATGATTCTTTCTGAGTTATTTGAGGGTACTTATTTTCTCGATCTTTTGTCAACCGCGAATATAGCGAAAATTTGTACTTTTACAGTAATATGTTAAAATAATATGTTAAAAACTTTTCAAAGTTTCCCTTTGAAGTGTTTCTGTACTTTAATATCATTACTATGATAATTTTTTAATTATAATAGGTTGTAGAAGATGGATATGAATTCTTTGCAAAAAGACAGTTGGTCACAATATTCTCAGCTCCAAACTATTGTAATGAGTTTGATAATGCAGGAGGAATGATGTCAGTGGATGAATCTTTAATGTGCTCTTTTCACGTATGTATTTCTACTACCAAGATTAAGGCACTATTAATTCAGAAAGACTTTAATGCATTGATTGTTGTAGAGTTAAAATATTTAGAAATTGTTCTTGATTTATAAAGAAAAAGTTTTTGGAGTTTGGAAATGGTAAGAAATAATAAACATTAATAAAAATAGATTTCGGAGATGCCAGCGTCTTAGAAAAAAATCTAACGATACATTGAGAAACGAATATGGAAACTTAACACTCCCTTGACTTAAAATGAAGCGTGACTAGTACTGTTACCTAATTTGTCCTTCCTAACCCTAATTTCGCAAATCTTTGACAAAAATTTGTAGTTTTGTATCTTGGAAATGTAAACCAAAACCTCGACAGAATTGTTTGTACATCAAAATTATTTTCATCAAATTAGTAGAACTGAACGAGTTACTATATAAACCTTTACAACAAAATGTGTATATGAATGGGATATACTGCTGAAGCAATGAAAATTTTCTTTTCCAAGACATATTGTTGCCTAGCACATCCACAAATGACATTGATGTTAATACAAGAAAAGAACTTTCTTATAGTGATAGACAATTAACTTCAATCAAACATAATCCTGTACATATACAAGATAACTTCAATCAAACATAATCCTGTACATATACAAAATAAGTAAAGATAACAGGTCATTAGAGAACTTGTTTTTAATATCTTGATTTTTAATGTATTTATATTTTAGATTTTAAAACCCGTTGAGAACAAGTCGAAATATCGATATGGTGGACTGAAATCTAAAAGACCCTTGACGCCACAGCGATTGACAAAGACAAAACCCGAGATTTCATCATGAAAAATACCGACTTGTATGTATTGATATGTAAATATTGAAGCATAATTGTGCTTATATATTGCTTCAAAAATATTAAACCATCAATATGGATCAAACATTCAATGAAACGACATTGCACTTGCTTTGTTACATGTATTTTTGTTATTGTTTGCTATACGAAATATAGTTTTTATTTGAACAGATATTATAGAAACTTGTTTTCGTTTGAATAAAATAAATCTAAACATTTTGCTGTTTGTTTGTTGAACGAATACACATATTTCTCTAATTTCTGCCCCGTTTTCATGTTTTCTGAACAGTGAGAGAAATCGTTTCTACTCTCCAGAGTGAATGTTGTTCTCGGCAAGTGATTGGCTGAAAATCAGTTATGACGTCAAATTTGTTTGCCGTTTTCCGAATCTACAATTGTGACGCCATGAAAAAAGGCGACCATGCCTGATGACGTCACGCTCAAAGAACACATTTATTTCAGATTGTCGGAAAAGGGGATAATTTTCTTGTCAAAAATCTCCTTGAAATCATTAGAGAAATAAAATCCACCACGGTATCTCGTGAGAAACGACATTTCTACGCTCTCCATTTTTGAATTTTGAATATTTAACTATCTCTACTGTAGAAATGTCGTTTATCATTCGATGCTATTGTGGATTCTATATTTCATCTTTAGTGAAAATGCCTATGGTAAATCTACAACGGGTGCTTTAAAAACCTTTGCAGCCTGTATGCCTATATAACCTAATTTCTACTGACTATTCCCTTTTAGTTTCATGCCACTAGCTTCTGAAATGTTTAGTCTTTATTATTTCCTTATGTATCTCTATTAAATTTAAAATGTCGAACAAACGCCTTTTCATAAAAACAGATTTCTCTTTCTCTAATTTTTATCCCATTTTCACGTTGAACAGTTGCAGAAATACTATTCTCCTCTTTAGAGAGAATGTTGTTCTCGGCAAGTGATTGGATGAAATTCAATTATCACGTGAAAAATGTTTGCCGTTTTTCTACTTTACCATTGTGACACAATGAAAAAGGCGACCATGCCTGATGACGTCACGCTTAAAGAACACATCAATTTCGGATCATTAGAAAAAGGGGCGTCATGATTTTGTCCAAAATCTCCTTGAGATCATAAGGGAAACAAAGTCCACAACCGTTTCTGGCGAGAAATGACATTTCTACACTCTCGATAGTAAAATTTCAAATATTTTAAACGTTCGACAAGCCTCGCCTTTAAAAATTAAAAAAAAATAACTATCTCTAGTGTTGAAATGTCGTATATCACTCTATGCGGGTGTTGATTCTATATAAATAATCAACAAAGACAATTTGCAAAGCAAAAGTCGCAGAATTCATTTCCCTTTAATGGACTTGTTGTACAGTTTATTGTCCATGTCTTTCCAAGTAATGTGTATGAGGTCAATGTCCTTCACGAAAGATCCTTGACATAATTGGCTTATATTTTCTAAAGGCTGCTTCTCTACACCAGAAGCACATTGACACAATCCAACCAATCAAGATTGGTTAAGGTGGATTTTCATAAATTTGTTTGCTTGCATTTGATCAAGCCATATAGCCCAGGAAATATAAATGACTTTCGTCCCAGTCAAAATTGCTGATCTAGTTATTTCTGGTGTAGAGAGGCAGCCCAGAAAATACAAGCCATATCTCTAAGCGGTACATGCAGAGCTACGTAGACCGCAAACACTTGATTTGAAGATGACTGTCTAAAGTTACCAGAACAGTTCTTCTTGTTCATGTCTTACAGTCAGGAGCACCAAGGGTTCAATATTTGCATGTTTTATGAAAGAAGGATTTTGTGAGAATTTGAAACTTCAAAAATGCTTATTTTTTTCAGAATTTTGATGATATGATTACAGAAACATTGTGCAAAAAAATTTAACATGTTCCAACAAGTATTTGCAGAAATATTTCTTTTTGAACTTTAATGTACATAGAAATGCGCGTGTATTATTTCATAGTTGTTTTGTTATGAAATACCATTGTACTCGCACTAGCCAAACACCGGAAATACACGCACATAATCAATACTTACAGTCATCGTTCAAAGAACGGAGAAATTCTACATATCAAGTCATAGAACCAAATCGTACGCCCATTGAAATCAATTTGTAGATATATAAGCAAGACATTACCAATTATAATAGCAATTAAGATTTGATTACTTGGTCTGACCCTTGTCCATTAAGCCTTAAAACGGATGGCAATTTCAAGAAAAATGCTCGCATGTTAGCTTACACGTGTGTAATATTGGTAATATATACAATACCAGGAGTAACCTATAGTTATATATATGTAGCATAAACGCACCAAGAAAATCCATTGAAATGTTGATTATGCGTACAATAGGGTGCAGACATAACCTCTCGTCCAAGTTAACTTGGGGGAGCAGTCATGAGAACAATCCAAAGTTAACTTGAAGTTAACTGTGAGCAGTCATAGAATCCTGACTGCTCTGACCTGTCATAGAGCACTGTCTGCTTTGACCAGTCGTAGAGCCCTGACCGCTCTTACCTGTCGTAGAATCCTGAATACTCTGATTAGTCGTAGAGCTCTAAAACAATTCAATGTAAATACTCAAGATTTAATACAGCGATGGATACGTACTCAAAATTTAATACAGCGATGGATACGTACTCATAATTTAATACAGCGATGGATACATTCCACATTCCCTATCACATGCACACAATTCACACGACGGAACGCACACATTTGTCACACGTCGAGTGCAATTTTCTTCAATTTTGCCGTAACCATATCTAAACTATCATGAGAGAGTCACTTTCATGTATTCGAAAATTGTTATACAACTGTAAATTAAATCTGAAAAGTATTGAATCAACATTGTAACTTACTGTAGTGTACTTCTGCTATAATAAATAATGATAGGATGTGGATTAAATGCACATGAGACAAAATCTCCACCTCTACAAAAACCTTCCAGAACTAAACATAGAAACGAGGCTTTTATGATTGTTTTTCATCTTGAAGTCACGATGAAACCTTCAACAATTACCTGTGTTCATACCTCATAGTAAGTTCAAGACGGCCCCAGCCCTGGTTCGCTACAATTATGTTTTTTTTTGTGGTCATGGATGCGGGATCGTCAACAAACAGTTTATTTTATGTTTGTGGCATGGGCTAAATAAGATATGGATGTGGCGTTTTTCGACAATTAGAAATTAATTTCACACAAACCAATGCTAGGGGACATCTTGAACTTACTATGACGTATGGACAACGCTCAATGTTAAATGCCTCATGTTACGCTAAGATGAAAAAAAAACAATCATAAAAGCAATGTTCCGTTGATTGGTTTTACCATATGCTTGCAGAGACTTTGTCTCAAGTTCGTTTACTTCATTTTTTGTCATTTAAAATAATTTAATTCAAGAATAGATAAATTTGACATTTTCAATCAAAACTGTCCAACAGAAGAAGTGTACATATTCAGTGTATTCAAAGAAACAGAGCACAGTTTCAAAAACATCAAGTGAATGGTGTTATTGTTTCAATGTTTCAATGTTAGTGTGATTATGAAAACAAAATTCAGTATTTGATAATTTTGACACCTAAAAAAATTATTCAAAACTGCAAAAAAGGTGGTGCACATTTTCAATGTGCTAAAACAACTGTGTGCAATTTGAAAAGTGTCGAATACACAGTGTCTGAGTTACCCAGATTTAGTCCCCTAACGCATGACGGATGGACGGACGGTATCAAGCGACTACTAGACTTACTTTCACTTTGACGAAACAGGTTTAAAAAAGGCTCCATACAACCAATATTGTGTATTGTGGTTTGTTATTTATATTGAAATGGCATTCTGTTGTTCCAAGCGGTATAATTATAGCCTCATGTTTTTGCTTGCTGTCATTATATCGTGATAAAAGTTACAGAAAATGAAGAAAATTACAGGATTTTCATGGATATTTGAAAGTATTTGAATTTGATTGACATCGGTACGCGATACGTAGCTAAGTACCAATTATTTTAACATTTATCTTAAAACTAAAAACTATTGGTGACACAGAGTAAGCATGTCCTGCTTCTTATGAGACATGCCGTTTTGACCATTCCAGTTCCAGTTGTAAAGAAAACCCAGTAGTTGAAGTTTGTATACTGGCATCTGGGAAACAGAATAAGTTGTAATTGTTATGAATTTCCTTTGATCTATAGTGCCTGATAATGCCATTTTCACCATTTTTACCAAATGAACTAATGGGTCACTGTTATGACTTCATGTGCGGGTTACCATGCGTTATGTTCGCACGCATTATATGATGAATACAATATTGTAAAATTTTACATCGATTATGGCATTAAACAACACATTAACCAAATTAAAATAAAAATTTCTGTTTTTTTAAATAGCAAAGTATTGAAGTTATTGTAAGATTATTTTTTAACTTTTTCGAATAACCTATAAAAGAAATATGGGACATTTTGTTTTTTTATCACTGGCCTTGACCGAGTCAGCATCATTAAGGCTCACTTGAAACTGGCCGTGATAAAGTCTGTGTCAAAACAAAATGTGAAATATTCCATATCCTATAGCGATATATACATCTATACATATTTTTTTTTTCAGTTTTTTTTATGTCGCATGCAGTTTACATAACGAATAAACATACAGGAAAGTTAAACACTAAAGTTGATGATAAAAGGGATAATTTCTCTTTCCCTTTAGCTAATTTTTCCCATCTCGACTGCGATGTTCCGTAAGTCTCTTCTTACAGGATCTACATTTCACAACTTGTTCGATATTCACGAGTATGTAGTGATGTTTCTGACTTCAACGACCGAAATCTTTGTCTAACTGAAAAACTTCTGCATCAAGGGTTTAGATATCATAAATTGATAAAACATGATCTCAATTTTATTATAGATACATTGACTTATTAAGGAAATTTGGTTCTACATGCAGGGTCTTATACATCAGGGCATTTCACATCCAAACTTCTATGGAAATATCATTTAAAAAGCGCATAAATTCAAAAATTGTCCTTCCAAACTAATTAATCCGTTGAACAAACTTATTTATAAAAACACAATATTGAAGTTACTGTTAATATATTTTCTGCATATGCGCATTTCGACAACTTATGTCTCATTCGTGCAGATCAAACCAAAACATTTGGAAGTCCATTAACCGAAAAACGTGTTAAGGCTGATAAAGAACAAATAACCAAAAGCATCTAAATAGAAAAACCAAAATCCAGCTATGGACAGAGCTATGCTTCAGTTAGATACTTCTTAATTTAATATTAAAAATAAAATTGTGAAATTTAGATATTGCAAGTTTCAATAAAATCGGTTTTCAGTTCAGAACCGAAGTACTGACTACTGGGTTGGTGAATACCCTCGGGGACTAACCAGCAGAGGCATCGACCCAGTGGTAATAAATAACAAAATAAAGGATATAAATACATGTACAGCATTGTTGTTAAATCTTTACTTCTGGTTTTTGTTGACAAAGGTATTGATCAGCTTCCAAACGCTTTACACCGTAAATAAGTTAAAACACTTTTTCATATTGGCAGTATTTGTCATTGCATAATATCATGTTCTTCATTCATAATTGATGATGTTGTTATACGAAATCTATTTATAAGTATTTCAATTGAAGTTTCATATGTAAGAAGGCTTGATATCATAGTCAACTGAAATTATGTCCTTAGCTAGCTGTCAGTAACTGCGAGCATCTGTCCTGACAGTACTCATGTATGTGTCTTCATGTTTTATGTACTTTATTGTAAGGGTACTCGTCTTGAGAAGTTGGATTTTTTTCTGATTTGATTTTGCTGTGAATCTTTTTGTGTGCTTATTTTTTTTGCCATTCACCACACACAGGGGGAGGGTTTAGATCCCAGAAAACGAGTTTAACCCAACCGCAATTTTTGCGCCTTTTTTTCTTTTTTTTTTGGGGGGGGGAGGGGGGCATTTATTGCTTGCTATATGGTGTGAGGTTCCTCACTGTGTGTGTTGAAGACCGTACGGTGACACTTAGATGCATTGTTTTGGGTCTTTTTAACCTGGAGATATGATGTTGTCTCTCTGACATTTACCCCATTTCCTTTCTTTTTCATAGACACAATTTTTTTAATACAAAAACTTTATATACATCTTATAGAAATATTCCATAGTCGTTATAAAGTTCTTAAATTCCAGGGTAACGTGCAGGGAATTTCAACTGCTCATATAAAGGAGAACTATATGTTTTCCGCCGGTTTGAAGCAGATATATGAAATCGATTTAACTAGATGGACAGTTACCAAAATTAGCTCTATTGTAGTCCTTTTTCACAACAGCTTTCCTCACACATTTAGCAAAGATCTTGTCACAGATACAAGCTGCATGAGCACAAGTATTCCTATCATCTGGAAAATAAATGAACACTATCATAAACCTATACTTTTTAATGAAATTTTGTGATAATTATTATAGGTTTTTCGGCCACGCAGTTAAAATGAATCAATTGTGTTCAACATTCCACAATTCACCCTGAACTCTCATTGTTGTATAAGTATATATACTACTGAACAATTATGGCTTTGTCCTTTTGATACATTGTACACTTAAAGAAATCCTTTAATATTATTAATTAGATATTTTTCAAGGTATTCATTTGGCAAGAACATAACCACGTGTCCTCCTTTATTATGCGAGGTTGCACAGAAATGGCATATCAAAAACGGCAGATTACATGGGTGATATTGCATGGAAACTAAAAATACATCAAAATGTAGTCCTTGTTCCTATCACATAAAAAGGTCATTTTGAGTTTCAATTGTTGTATTACACATGGATAACTAGTACAAATCTAAAATCTGATAGGAGAAGTTGATTACAGCATATTAAAGAAAAATGTAAATTTCCTTTCATTTACATATATGACTGATTAACCACCATGTCGGTCAGAAATATCCTTAACTAGAAATTCTTTGCTTACTTCATCTTCTTGGTTGTATCTATCTAAACCAAAATAAACGTGCATAAATCACAATTGCAAAATTAGGATAGTAAAATGGAATATATTTGTTAATACCTAAAGTAAAATTTGGTTTAAAACTGAGAAGTATCTCCCTCATGCATAGGTGTGTCCTTAGCTGAATTTCGGCATTTCTATTAGATCTTTTTGGTTATTTGTTATCTATCAGCTTTGACATGTTTTCTGTTAATGGACTTCCAAATGTTTTGGTTTGATCTGCACTGATGAGACGTAAGTTGTCGAAATGCACATATGCAGAAAATAAATTTACAGAACAGCCCACCCCCACCAAAAAATTTTTTTCCACACAAAAGTCGTCCCAGAGAACCGGAAGTGATGCCAAGCCTGTTTTTCTTTGTACCAATTGCTAGCCCTTTAACACTGCTTCAAGTTGTGAAGCTTTGACAAAAAATAGCTTTGCCGTTACGATTGACATATATGGAAAGCCGGTAGAGCCAAAATTGCTGAATATCAATTTTTTGCGTTTAATTTAACGGCAGTTGCTTTCTGCGTGCCATTTTTAATAAACTTTTGTTATGTTCCTGATTTTCACTCCTTTCTTAACACCTTTGAATAAAACTTTGAGCATTTTCATCTCCTTTTCCCAATTGAAAATGTCTGTGAAGTTGTCCGCCCTCCCTTAAATTTGACGCATTTTTGATTTTTCTGTTTCTGCAGCTCTTGTAATAGCTGTAATTACTACGAAAACGATCTAAAAAGCTACTAACCATATCAACTGTAGACATTTGCCATTAAGCTACAGGACACACGCAAAAGGTTTGCGATTGAGATGTATGGAGGACCATGGGGCACATCAAAACAGTCTTTGGTAGCAGATGGGATATATCCGTCACTGGTAGATAAGGAGTTAAAGGAAAGTACTGAAAGCGAACCAGAAAACGTGTTTCTTCAACTTAAATAGCAGTTCGTTGTAGTACAATGTGAAGTTTCGGTCCAAACTGTGATTCAAGAATTTTTGTTTTAATTAAAACTTGGATTTACCGTTTACGACGACATTTCAAAAGCAATTACTGTTGAGTTGCTACCGGACACTACAGCAATGGTAGGAGGGGTTTGGAGTGCCATAAAACCGGTGTAACCCATCGTTACTTTTGAAATGCCTGTACTAAGCCAGGAACCATGGCGGTCGACAATTTTTCCGTGGTTTCCACCTGCATTGTTTTTTTGCCTCATGGACTTTGCTCTTGACAATTCTGTTCGGCAAGGCAATTGTGTTATTACCCCATTACCCAGCCCCAAACTTGCATGATATTTCTATAGTTGGCTACTTCCATTCATGAAAAAACCCCTTGGTATCCATCACATACGCACTAAACTATACTCCCTTCCCATTCTAAATTACGTCCTTTTTGCAAAGTAGTTTGAGTTCTATTGTCACAGATCCATCATCAGCTGAATAAAAATTAGTTGCAGTCGTCTTGGATATTGCTAATCACCCATTATTCAAACCTGTTAATACTTGATATGGCTAATCACCCATTATTCAAACCTGATACTACTTCAGCTAATAAACAACAACATCGTTCATTCCTTAATCTGAAATTTGCAAACAAAGGCTTAGATGCTATCAATCTTGGCAATATCCTACATAACAAACATGTTACCTCCAAAATACCTCCCTACTTCAAGGACCAGCCAATTCCTATTATATCTTACACCTATACTAAACCTATTGCAACCAACATTTTCAATCACAAACGGGTATTTCGGGACATCCAAATCGATGACTTTAAATCAAAACCACCTGATTGTTCTTGTGCTTCCTCCGCTTTTTTGAATTTCACTGCTGGACACGTTATTAATGGGGTCTAAACATTGTTCAAAATGATAAATTACGAGATCTACTCGCCAAAGGTCCGAAATATCGTGAACCTTAGCTTATCAACTTGAAATACAACTTCAAACTTTTGATGGATGCAGTTGAAGAATGTGCCAAACGATTGGCGGGGAAGGAGAAGGAAGCAGTTGAAACACTTTCTGACTGGATCAGGTCCATAAAGTCATTGATCGTAGCTCGCATACGGATATAAAGAGACATCTATGAGCCCTAGCACAATGAAGCATATTTGAAGATCCTGATTTTAAGACGTTGTCCTTCCTCCATGACAACTACATAATTGTTCCAGCAGACAAGGCCCATAACAACACCCATTTTGTCTGAAAAAGACACTAGATTGACTGCTTGATGAAAGAGATGGGTATTAACAATTTATTTGGCAACCAAACTTACACACTTTGTACGATTCCAAAGGAGGACAACCTCAACAGTCACAAGTCTGTCTTGTCTATCGTTTGATATAAGTGTAAGTGTCGAAAACAATAACCTTCCTTCAATCTATTGGATATAAAACTCCACAAATGTTCTTATAAAGAAAAGTATATTGCTGGGTCTTCCAAATGCACTACAAAATCCCTTTCAAAGCTCTTAACTTCATTACTTACCGCAGTCAAAGATGGCCTCGAGAGTTACTGTGAAAAAACATACTCAACAAGCGGTGTTAATCAGATGTCGATTCTTAAGAACTCTAAGTATTTATTAGAATATCTATCTTCAACGGAACTAAATTTTTGCAACAGTATTAAAACATTTGATATTTCAACACTTTACATGACATTTCCACATGACAATTTGAATTCAGTACTCCGCCGTCTCATTCATCAGTCTTTCTACACCAAAAAAGGGTGAAAAAGATACTCATATTTGGTATTGGGTAAAGAAAAAGCATATTTTGTCAACCACCACAGTGACTCAAACAAGTATACTGAGGAGGATGTGATTGCCATGCTAAAATTTTTAATTGACAATGTATTTGTCGAATTTGGAGGACACGTTTTCCAACAGACAATCGGAATACCAACGGGGACTAATTGCACACCACTTCTAGCAGATTTGTTTTTATATTCGTATGAAGTCAGATTCATACATGTGTTCAAGAGCTTGTCCAGAGGAAAGGGAAAAATCTAGCCAGGTCCTTTAATTTCAGTTTCCGTTACATAGATGATGTTTTATCTTTAAACAATTTTCGATTTAAGGATTATCCACATGTCATCTATCCCAATGAACTGGACATTAAAGAAACAACTGATACACCAACATCAGCATCATACATGGACCATTACCTTTATATCGACAAATTGGGTCAGTTAAAATCCAAACTTTATGACAAACGTGTTGATTTTGACTTTCCAATTGTGAACTCCTCATTGTTGAGTAGTAATATACCCACATCTCCAGCATATGGAGTCTACATTTCACAGCTCATTTGCTACTGTAGTGCATGCAATGTGTATGTCGATTTCGTCAACAGAGCAAAATTACTATCTCAAAAGCTACTTAGCCAGGGTTATGTTCAATCACTGTTACTATTATTACTCAAAAAATTTCACGGTCGTCATCACGAATTGACTGATCGTTACGATGTGTCTGTATCACAAATGAAGATGGACATATTTCAATAGACCCCGAGATATTACTGGATTGACACTTACCGAATTTGACATTACACCGGACTTTTCATTCGCAGTGTGACGGGTGTCACATGTGAAGCAGGTCATCCTTACCCTTCCGGAGCACCTGAGGACACTCCTGTTTTTTAAGGGGTTCACACTGCTAGTGCCTTATTTTTTGTGGCGTTTGTTTTATGTACTGTTTGTTATGTCTTCGTCATTTGCGTTCTCTGTCTGTATGTAAACCTTATATTTCCATGCGTTCTGGATATACGATTTTTGGCTCTTGCCTCGGTATTTATTTGGAAATCTATTATTACCCAAATTATTTAAAAATGGCCATGGTAATGTTATTTTATTGAAATTTTATCGGAATGAAAAGATATGGCAGCATTTTTTCCTAAGAAAGGAAAAGGATGCACAAGACACTCTGATTGTGCTGAAACTTTCTCTTCCTCCAAACATATACGAAACTCGTATTACGTTTATTTGGAATTCCCTACCTAACGACTGCTTGTTAGGTTTTCTTTTATGCTGCGTTCACTCAAATAACTTAATCCCGAGGTTACTGCGAATTTAGGTTGTGCATATGCGCATACACACGCAATGCGAATTGAATTCGCATTAATCAATTCGAATTGCCTTAATTTGCATTTTAAAACGATTCGTCTCCTAACGTAGTCAGAAATTCGAAATTCGCATTCCAATACACATCGTGTCCGAATGTCAGTTGCTGTAAATGTGAATTGGACATTTACGAAGCGAAATAGTCAATCTGAATTGGAATGCGCATTCTAATTCGAATTTAGAAAATAAAGTGTGGACACGTTTAACGCTTAATTCGAATTGAATTCGAATTCATTTCGAATTCAACGTCCAGTGTGAACACAGCATTAGTAATGCGCTAAATCTATTAAAAACTTACCTGTGCAATGAACAGTATCAGTTGGATAGTTGTATAAATAGTTATACCATTGCCATATCGGGTTGCATCCACTGTAGTGTTCATGAACATGATTATAACAAAGATCATGAACTTGACAACATCTGAAAATAAAAAATAACAAAATATTCACTTTTTTCTGGTGAATAGATTTAGTCTGCTTCTGATAGAGAGGCATTCTCTGAATATACAAATATTTTTAGAAAATTTGCAGGTGGTTCAAAAGCTGTCCTGGCAATCGGCAATTCCATTAAGTATAAGCAAGAGAACAAAACAAGACTAATTAGTGATTTCAAAATAAAGAGCAACAATGAAAGTGTTGTTCCATTGGTTACTTTTACCAAATATGTGTACAGTCTTTTTCTCAAGTACATCTACTACAGATCCTTTCAAGGTCACAATTGCTGGTTAGTTGAATGTGAATAGTCATGTTTCAAACAGGACCTACAGCATTGTAGCGCTTAAATTATATAGTATTTAATTGAAGATAGTGCAAATTAATGCAATAGGCAACAAGTTATTTCAACGTGTATTCAAGTCTCGTTAAATAATTGACAAACAAATGATATCAAAGCAGAAAGACGAACATAAGTAAGAAAAAAAAGACATAAAACATATGAAAATACTTTAAATAATTAAGTGGTGACAGTGTATTTTGGATTTTTCAATATATATTTTTGTAAGACTCAGACAATAACAAGTTTTCAAATCATAGATTCAGCTTCGTTGCATTACTTTTGCGCAAAATTATACTTCATTCGCTCTAAAAGTTGTACTTTATTTGCGCCAAAATAAAACATTTTAATTTTAACAATAGTAAACATAAATGTTTAAATGAATTATTTTACACTGGAATATTTTCACAGTTTTTTTGCTTCATGTTTAGAAAGAGGAAAATGAACAGATAACACATTTACAAAATTATTATAAAACTGGTAAGAGTAAAATACAATGAAATGAGATTTGTTCTTAAATTTTGTCTTTCTCTTTATTCATGGCATTATAAATAAATCATTTATTTCTTTTCTCTTCACATGGAATTAAATCGCCAATGTACCGAGTGAAATATTCTCGAGAGTCATTTAAGTGTGTAGTATCACAGAGTATTATGTCCTACTAAAAAGTAGAAATCTTAGACGTCTTAAGGATGTTTGCTGGTCATGTTTATGTTTTTCTGTCAGATTTTCGGAATTCTCTGGTTTTGTCCATTTAAAAGCTGATTAACATTTTGCCAGATGACTCCCTAAGTTTTTTCTATAATTTCATTTTATACATTTTTTGGAGCATTCTGACACAATTTTATTCAATTGGTGTTATTTTGTAACACTCATTATCGGTTAACCATTCCTCATGTTAAACTTATGAAAACCGCAGAGAAGTTCAGTTTCCAGCCATTTTTTCAAACACTTGTATCTCAATAATTCCATCGGTAACCTATCAATTTTTTTGGCTTAATTACTTCTTTTTCAATTTTCGAACAAAAAAAAATCACATTTAACTTTTAAATCCTTGTTATCTTACAATTGACCAGCAAACATCCTTAAGTACATAAATAATCTTAAAATAACAATGGCAGGGTATGAAGTAAATGCAACTGAGACAAGTTCTATACAAATGCATGGTAATCAAGCAATGAAAAAACACTTTTACTGTTGTTCTTCATTTTGAACTGATCATTAGGCCTTCAACAATGAACTTTTTGCATAAGTTCACGACGGTCGCTAGCATTAATTGTGGAGCAATGCCCATTAATGCTCTTTAAATCTTCCAAGTTCCTTTGATTAACATTAATTTAATCCCTTCAAGTTTACCTGAAAAATGGTGCAAATAACGTAATACGGAATTTGCTGTTAATTTGGATTCTGCATATGCGCATTCGACAACTTATGTCTCTTCAGTGCAGATAAAATCAAAATATTGGAAAACCAAATAGAGAAATATGTGTAGACTTCATGGAGAACAAATAACTAATAAGACCTAAATAGAAAAGCCAGAATCAGGTAAGGACAGAGCTATGAAGAAGGAGATTCCCCTTTGTTTTGAACAAATATTTGATAAATTTAGATTTTGCAAATTGCAGATAAAATCAGTTTTGAGGCCATCACCAAAGTACTTGCTACTGGGTTGGTGAATACCCTCTGGGACTAATAATTCACCAGCAGAAGCATCGGCCTAGCAGTAATAAATAACATTTACCGAATAAGCTGTTAATTTGAATTCTGCATATGCGTATTTCGACAACTTATGTCTCTTCAGTGCAGATAAAATCAAAATATTGGAAATCCAAATACGTGTAAAGATTAATAGAGAACAAATTAACAATAAGATCTAACTAGAAAAGCCAAAAATCAGCTAAGGACGGAGTTATGCAAGAGGGAGATACTCCTTAGTTTTGAACAAAATGTTGTTTAATGTAGATTTTGCAAATTTTCAAATGATATTGGTTTTCGGGCCTGCACCAAAGTACTGGCTACTGGATTGATGAATACCTTCGGGGACTAACAGTCCAACAGCAGAGGCATTGGTCCAGTGGTGATAAATAACATTCTACGTAAAGCAAATGATATGTGTAAAGATTAATAGAGAACAAATTAGCAATAAGATCTAACTAGAAAAGCCAAAAATCAGCTAAGGACTGAGCTATGCAAGAGGGAGATACTCCTTAGTTTTGAACAAAATTTTGTTTAAAGTAGATTTTGCAAGTTTTCAAATGATATTGGTTTTCGGGCCTGCACCAAAGTACTGGCTACTGGATTGATGAATACCTTCGGGGACTAACAGTCCAACAGCAGAGGCATTGGTCCAGTGGTGATAAATAACATTCTACGTAAAGCAAATGATATATAATCATGTGGCGCAAATGAAATACCACACTTTTTGAAATTGGCGCAAATAAAATACGCCGATCATTTTTGTCAGTGATATCGCGTCTTACAAGTACAAGATTATTTAAATCACCTATGCCATTCATACATTACATTATCAGTCTTGGAATATCGTATCCGATGTTTTCGTGATTATCAAATTACAAACTTGAAAAAAGTGTATGGGTCAATTTTCAATCTCGTCATGGCTTTTCGTAAAACACAAATCACTGAAATTTGCATTTTTACCCAACAAATGATTGCGCTTTGAACACAATATCAGTCATGAACTGATTGAATGAAGCCTTTTGATCCAAATTCTGCTCAATGTATTTCAAACAACGTAATAAGGTCAAAATAATGAATTTGTGTACTACAACCTGTCAAATTTTGAAAATGACAGAAACAAAAATGAACATTTTCGCATTGGAAAAATGGGTAACCTACTGTGAATGCCCATTTCTTCAGCAATTTTTAACAATTTTTAGTGTATCAACGTGTGTGTACACTCCAAAGATTGAACAACTGGAAACAAAATGTCAAATTACGATTTTTTTTTTTTTAAAAAAACGTAATTTTTTGAATCTCAAAGATTGAAGATTTTAAAATGTTGAAAATTGCAGTAAATGTTCATTATGGTTAGTGTATCAACTGTGCACAATTTTGTTAATTGAATGAATGGTTTTGCTCATGCATCGAGACGAAAATAAAGATACATTATTTAAACCCCTCGCTTGAAAAGTGAGGGGTATATAGTGATGGGGTTGTCCGTCCGTCCTTCCGTTCGTTTTTTAAACATGAGGGTACCCATCTCTTATCCGCTACTCCTCCTTAACCAGTGAAAAGATTTTCATGAAGCTTAAACACAGTCCGTATGACATAATGTAGATGTGCACCTTCTAATTTAGAATTTGTTTTGATTGATTTTTGGGGTTTCCCATAGCAAAACATAGACTTCTTTGTGGCATATAATTATAATCTTCAGTCATTGTAGGTGTTTTCTATTATCCATTTTTTTTTACAATTATCCATTACATTACAAGAAGGAATACATATCTTATCCATTCCCCCACCTTAACCAGTGAAGAGATTTTCATGAAGCTTTAACACGACTTTAAGACATAATGTAGATGTGCACCTCATATTTTAGAATTTGATTTGAGTGTTTTTCTTCGGGTCTCCCATAGCAAAACATGGACTAAGCCATTACATTACAAGTGGGGTACTGCCTCTTATTCGCTACCCCTGCTGAACCACTGAAGATATTTCATGAAACTTTTACATAGTCTTTGTGACATAATGTAGATCTGCACCTCCTATTTCAGAATTTGGCGTGTTTGATTTTTTTAGTTTTTCATAGCAAAACATGGACTGATCCCTTCTATTACAAAACAACGACAGTAGAATACCGAAGGAACAATGCACAAGATTACGCAAATCAAAGTCAAGAGACAAGGCAAAAGCAAGAAAACCAGAAGACGCAAGACCAAAGACACCACATGCCCACAAAACACATGAACATTACATATACAACACAAAAAACTAAACACCAACAGTGTAAACTCTAAAAAAAAACAGAGTGACATTAGGTGCTCCGGCAGGTTAAGCATGTCCTGCTCTGTATACAGCACCCGTTACACTGTCAGTGGTTCAATCAAGGGTAATGTAAAAACCGGTAATGTCAAATCCGGGAAGACGTGAATCTAGCTGAAAATGTCAGTTTTCATTTGTGACACTGACATTTCATATCTATCTATGATGTCGTGGTGACTGCCATAGAATTTCTGAAGGGACGAAAGTAACAAAGGCTGAACATATCCCCGACTCAGCAGTTTTTGCGACTGTGCTTTTGCTCTTTCCACAAAGTCACTGTATGTACTACACGTTCTACAGTAACGAATTAACAGTAACAAAAAGTATACAGAGGAGGATGTCATCGCAATACTGGAATTCTTAATCGATAACATATTTGTAGAATTTGGAGGACAAATTTTCCAGCAGATAATACGGATACCTATGGGGACTAATTGTGCGCCACTTTTAGCAGATTTGTTTCTTTATTCGTATGAAGCCAGGTTCATACAAGGGCTAGTTCAGTAAAAAGACAATAAGCTAGCCAAATCCTTTAATTTCAGTTTCCGTTATATAGATGATGTTCTTTCATTGAACAATCCTCAATTTAAAGATAACCTTCATCTTATATACCCAAATGAACTCGAAATTAAAGAGACCACTGATACACCATTATCAGCATCATACCTGGACCTTAACCTCTACATTGACAACTCTGGACGTCTGAAAACAAAACTTTACGACAAGCGTGATGATTTCGACTTTCCAATAGTGAACTTCCCGTTTTTGAGCAGTAATATTCCCACTTCTCTGGCATATGGCGTGTACATTTCACAACTCATTCACTATTGCCGTGCCTGTAGTTTGTACAGCTATTTTGTCAACAGAGCGAAATTACTGTCTCAAAAACTTATACATCAAGGGTATGTTCAGTCTCTGTTGCAATTGTCACTACAGAAGTTTCACGGTCGTCACCACGATTTGACAGACCATTACAATGTTTCTGTTTCACAAATGAGAACAGATATTTTTGGGTAGATCCAGAGTTTGTTACCGGACTGACTAACACCGACTGTGACAAAACCGGACTTTTCACTGGCAGTGTGACGGGTGCCACGCGTGGAGCAGATCATGCTTACCCTTCCGGAGCACCTGATGATACCTCAGATTTTATAGGGGTTCACACTGCTAGTGCTTTAGTTTTGTGGCGTTCTTGTTCATTTTTGTTTATTTGTTTTGTCTTTGCCATACTGTCTCAATTCTTGTTGCTGTGAGTTGCCGTGATGTTGGATTTATGATTTTAGAATTTCCCCTTTCCTTTTCTTGCTTCGGTATTCGTTTGCCGATGTATTGTGAAATATACATTCCATATGCTGGGGAGGTAGGTATATTGCTGCAGAGAAAGGGAAAGTTCACAACTGGAAAGTCAAAATCATCACGTTTGTCATATAATCTAGATTTCAGACGTCCATGTTCGTCAATGTATAGCAAAAGGTCAAGGTATGAAACAGAATTTAGTGTATCGATTGTCTCTTTAATTTCAAGTTCACTTGGGTAGATGCGATGTAAATATTCTTTAAATCTTGGGTTATTAAGAGAAAGTACATCGTAAATATATCTAAAGCTGAAAATCTTAAAAAGTCTGGGCTGGCTATTTTTGTTTCTGTTGTATCAGCCCTTGTAAAAACTTTGCTTCATACGAAAAAAGGAAAAGGTCAGCTAAAAGTGGCGCACAATTTGTTCCCATAGAAACAACGGCAGTAGAATACCGAAGGAACAAGGGTAGCGTTGACTACAAAAATCGAAGTCCAAAGACATGGCAAAAACGGTAACAGATAAAAACAAAGACAAAACAAGGACGTGAGACAGCTACAATGCACGGAAATAAAAAGATAACATTAAGAACTAAGGCACTCGTAGTGTGAACTCCCATGAAAACCGGGAGTGACATCATGTGCTCCGGAAGGGCAAGCATGTCCTGCTCCGCTAGCGGCACCCGTCACACTATCAGTGAGTAAATCCGGGGTTGAGTCAAATCCGGTTATGTCAAATCCGTGAAGACGTGAAATCTAGCTGAAAATGTCCGTTTTCATTTGGGACACAGACACGTCATATCTGTCAATGATGTCATGGTGACGGCCATAGAATTTCTGAAGGGATGAAAGTAACAAAGGCTGAACAAATCCCTGACTAAGCAGCTTTTGGGACAGTGTTTTTGCTCTAACTAAAAAGTCACTGTATAAACTGCATGCCCGATAGTAACGAATCAACTGTGAAATGTACACTCCATAGGCTGGAGAGGTAGGTATATTGCTGCTCAGAAAGGGAAAGTTCACAATTGGGAAGTTAAAATCATCACGTTTGTCATACAGCTTAGATTTCAAACGTCCATTTTCGTCAATGTAAATTAAAAGATCTAAATACGAAGCTGAAGTAGGTGTATCGGTAGTCTCTTTAATTTCAAGCTCATTGGGATAGATCTGGTGTAAATATTCCTTGAATTTTGGATTATTAAGAGAAAGCACATCGTCTATGTAGCGGATGGAAGCTGAAATTAAAGGACTGGGCTAAATGTTTTTGTTTTTTCCGTGTAAGCCCTTGTAAAAACTTCGCCTCATACGAAAAAAGGAAGAGATCAGCTAAAAGTAGCGCGCAATTAGTTCCCATGGGAATCTCGATTGTCTGTTGAAAAACACGGCCTCCAAATTCGACAAAAATATTATCTATTAAAAATTCCAACATCTTGATTACGTCATTCTCAGTGTACTTCTTGTTTGACTCAGTGAGTGTGGTTCTTTACAAAATATGTTTTGTCTTTCCCTACTACTAAATAAGTGTAACTGCGTTCTCCGTTTTTAGTGCAGAAACATTGATGTATCAAATCCGAAATTAATGTTTTCAATTTATTGTGTGGCAGGGTAGTATAAAGAGTAGAAAAATCAAAGGTATGTATGCCGTGGCAATGGGTAAGACTGCTAGAGGATAGCTATTCGAGAAGATCTTTAGAATTTTTTAGAATCCACATCTGATTGACGCCGCTCGTGGAGTAGACTTTATCATAGTAACTTTTCAGGCCATCTCTGACTGCGGTCAATAAAGTAGTAAGGAGCTTAGAAAGTGGCTTAGTGGTGCATCTGGAAGACCCCGCAATAAATCTCTGTTTGTATGGGTTCTTATGAAGTTTAGGGACCCAGTAGATGTAGGGGAGCTGATTGTTATCATCATCCGCTTTGATGCCAAAGGATGCTAAAACAGAGTTGTGATTTTCAATAATCTCCTCCCTTGATAGTGTAGTGGGAGTATAAGTAGGGTTTCCTGAAGAACTGTCAATTCCCATCTCCTTAACCAGACAGTCAAGATAGTGTTTCTTAAACACGAACAGTATGTCGTTAGAAGCTTTGTCTGCAGGGACAATGACGTAATTAACATGGAGGTTGTCCATAGTTTTCCTTACGAGGGGATCTTCAAATATACTGGGATTTCTGAACTTCATTGATGTTTTCAAACGCCGAATACGATTCACAATTAACGACTTAATGGACCTGATCCAGTCGGACAGCGTCACGACATCTTCTTTCTCTTTCTTTGCCCACTTCCTCGCATAGTCCTCAACTGCATCAATCAAAATTTTGAAGTTGTACTTCCAGTTGATATGCTGGGGTTCACGGAATTTGGGACCTTTTGAAAAAACCTCTCTTAGTTTGATATTGTCTATAATATTTAGGTCACCGCTTATCACGTGTCCAGCCGGACTGTAATTGAAGGGGGAAGTGGAGCAAGCGCAATCAGGTGGTTTGGCTTTGAAGTCGTCAATTTTGAAGTCACGCAATACCCGTTTGTAATTGAAAATAGAAGTTGCAATGGGTTTAGTGTAGGAATACGAAATAAGTGGAACAGACTGATCTTTGAAGTAAGGTGGAATGCTAGATGTTACTGTTTTGCTATGTAGAATGTTAGCGAGATTTATGGCGTCCAAGCCTTTATTGGCGAATTGAATTTTGAGAAATGTCCGATTATCAGGTACGTTGGCTGATTCGCGGACAGGTTTGAAAAGTCTATGGTTTGATATATCTAAAACGATTGCTGTTAATTTATACTCCAAAGAATGCCAATCGGTCACTGATGATGCTAAACATGTTTTGTAGAAAGAATGAAGCCTTGAAAGGGGCAAAGAATACAATTTGGTACGAATGTGATTAATACCTAGTGGAATGGTCATAAATGGAAGAAGACCATTTATTTAAATGTCATGCAGACGCGGGGCAGTGTAATGCCTGTGTCCATGATTTCCTACACTTTTTATGTTATCATTACAACCGTAGGGTATTGCTGTACCTAATTCTTTGATCCAGTATTCCTCTCTTTGTAGACGGTAAGGTGTACTTTGCGTAGGTTATTGGTCCTATGGTATATTTTTTCAATAATCCTGACCTTCATGTTGACAATTGAATGGTCAGGTTGGTTGAAATGTGCGTAAACATGTCGGGTCTTATTGTCCTTGACTTCGTATCTATGTCCGCACATACGTTTGTTCAACCTGTCTTTTGTTTCCCCTACATAAATCAATCCACAAAGGGAGCACTCTAACCCATAAATAAGATTTCTGGAGGAGCAATTCAGATCGTCGTAAGTTCTAGTTGAATATGACTTGTTGGTAAGGTTGCTTGTAAAATTTGATTCATTAATAAGAATGTTACATGTTTTGCAATTTTTTTACGCGGCATGGTGAAATTGTGCCTTGCGATTGCTGATCAGGAAAATTAAAAATATCATTTAATAAAACAGAACAAGGTTTGATGTTAGGGGCAGAATCAAATGAGTTGCAAGAAGAAGACGTGTGATCTGAAGATTGCTCCTGAGAATCAGTCGAAGTTGATAATGAACGACTCAGGACACCTGGTTGTCCCGATGAACCCGTGTCCATAGCTTCATCGGTAAGGGACCTTTTTAACCCGGGAGACGTCCCAGCCGGTATGCGTTCCTTTTGATTCTTTATTCTCATGGCTAAAGTAAACTTAAGCTACTGAGCGGATGATATCCTCGGGGACGAACCGTCCACCAGCAGAGATACCGGCCCAGTGGTATGAAACAACGGCAGTAGAATACCGAAGTATCGTTGATGTAAATTAAAAGATCTAAATACGAAGCTGAAGTAGGTGTATCGGTAGTCTCTCTAATTTCAAGCTCAAGAAATGCCTATTGTCTGTTGAAAAACGTGGCTTCCACATTCAACAAAAATGTTGTCGATCAAAAATTCAAGCATCTTTATCACGTCATTTTCACTGTATTTCTTGTTTGACTCAGTGTGGTTCTTAACAAAATATGTTTTATCTTTTCCTATCAACAAATACGAATACCTGCCTTCTCCGTTTTTGGTACAGAAACATTGTATCAGATCAGAAATAACTGCTTTAAGTTTATTATGTGGAAGAGTTGTATAAAGAGTAGAAGAATCAAAAGTTTGAATGCTATTGCAGTATGCGAGACTGTCTGAGATGAGCTGTTCAAGGAGCTCTTCGGAATTTTTAAGAATCCACATCTGATTCACGCCGCTCGTTGAATAGGCTGTTTCGCAGTAGCTTATTAGACTATCTCTAACTGAAGTCAGTAAAGTGGTAAGGAGTTTGGATAGGGCTTAGTGGTGCATCTGGCAGATCCTGCAATCAAAATCTGTTTGTAGGGATTCTTATGAAGCTTAGGCACCCAGTAAATGTTAGGTTGATAACTGTTATTTTCATCCACTTTAATACCAAAGGATGCTAACACAGAAGTGTGATTTGTGATTATCTCGTCCCTTGATAATGTAGTTGAGGTATGAAAAGGATTGCCAGATGAAGTGTCAATGCCCATCTCCTTAACAAGACAGTCTAAATAGTGTTTCTTACATACAAACACAATATTGTTAGAAGCTTTGTCTGCAGGTACTATGACGTATTTTTCCTGGAGGTGTGTCAATGTTTTTGCAGCAAGAGGATCATCAAATATACTGAACGTTCTAGTTTTCATAGATGTTTTCAAGCGCCGGATACGATTAATGAGTAATGACTTTATCGACTTGATCCAGTCTGACAATGTCATCACATCTTCTTTTTCTTTCTTCAAGTGGGTACCCATCTCTTATCCTTAACTCCTCTTGAACCAATGAATAGATTTTCATGAAACTTTTACATAGTCTTCATGACATAATGTAGATGTGGAGCTCCTATTTCAGAATTTGATTTGATTGATTTTGAATTTCATGAATCAAATGGGGTTGCGGGGGATATTTATTAGTGAGCTTTGCTCACAGTTTTTCTTGTTTAAATGGATATGGTTCTTAATTTTTTGTCAAGTATATATAAAAGAATGATATACAAATAATATCTAATCTATTATCCCGAAAAACAATTTATGTGATGTACATGGTTGTTTTTTTTAACAAAATAATATATTTATTGCACTGTTGCTGTAAACAATCCATCTAAGGCTGCAGTATTCACCTCAGATGGATGCCCTTCGTGTTAATTTAATAGGAATAGGGATTCCTATTAATAAATGTTAGTTTATTGTACACAACATTAGACATATTCATTTTAAATCAAATTATATTAATTACTTGAAAACAAAAATTAGTCAGCAAAATTGCGGTTATTTAAAAAAAGAACTGACTCTTTAAACACTTTATCAGTAGGTATTTTCATCAATTGCAAAATTTGAGATCGGTACAGTAACTCTTTTTTAAATACGCCAAAAACATTTAAAGGTTTTCTTTTCTGGTCCGACAGATAATAAGATTTATAAATACTGAATAATAAAATTGTGAAAATGTAATTCACCCAGTAATACTTTTCATCTTCAATTTTGTAACCAAATATTAAGTAGTTTTCATGGATAACATGATGTCCAATTTTTATTCGCTCTAACATAAGTTTTACCTTTTGCCAAAATTCATTCAAATATTTACAAGTGATAAAAAAGTGTCTATAGTTCTCTAATACATTACAAATAGAGCATAAAGGAGAATTGCTGATTTTCCATACATTCAATAGTTGCTTACATGGTAAAATATAATGTAGTAGTTTCCACCTTAACATTTTCAACCTATTTTCATGCAGAAATTTAAATATAAAAGAGAGGGTGTGCTCAAATTTGTAAGACAGACCAACACTTTGCACTAAATTTTCCCACTTCATAAATCCTGTGGGTTTTTCTTTTGACATTCCATTACATAATATATAAATTTCTTTAGATGTCATATATTGAAGAAAGTGTTTTTTATTGTTCCTATCCAATAAGAAGACTTTGGAGTTAGTTGATACTTTCGTATTTCTTGAATTGACGTTTTTTAATTCTGTCAGCCATTTTTGGGTTATGGCTTTCATTAATTTTGTATACTCAGAAAACCAGTTTCGATGTGACGAAAGATTATTTAATAACAAATTTTGATTTATGTCCCCATTATTGTCCAATAGATCATTTATAAAAATAATCCCATCTTTTATCCATTGTCTATATAATAGACATTTTCCGTCGAATTTGATATGTTTATTTCCCCAAATCAATTGTTGTCTAATTTCTCTGAAATTTTATAAGTTTATTCCTTTTTCATTTTTTCTTATATTTATCCAGGTTCTTATTAAGTCCAAATAAAATTCTGGTATTTCTGATTTAAGGTATTCTATCGAGATTCATTTGAAATAACAGAAAGTTTTCTCCAAACATTTCAAGAAAGAATCTAGGGAAGATTTTCCAACTGGATAATTTGTCTTCGGGGTTTAACAATCTTTTAATCCAATTAATCCTTATTGTCTCTATGTATTTATCTAAATTAATCATTTTTAGACCTCCCTCATTATAGTTAGTAAAAAGTACTGTTCTTTTTGCCTTTTCTTGTTTATTATTCCAGATAAAATTGAAAATAAGTTTTTTAAATTTTGATATGTATTCTTTATCTATACAAGTTACAAGATGCTACATAAGTCAAATTCGGTATTATCAAAGCTTTTGTAACTGATATTCGCCCTATCATTGTAAGTTGTCGTTTTGATCAATCATTAATTATTCTTTCAGATTTTAATAATTGTTTATCTAAATTTAGTTTTCTACATTCTGTTTTGTTATGTCTAAAATATATGCCTAAGCTTTTTACTTCACCCTTCGACCAATTAATATTTTTATATTTGTCCTTACAATGTTTTAATGTTCTAATCCACAGACCCTCCGTTTTGTTTCTATTCAGTTTAAGACCAGAAGTGAGCCAAATATTTCAATAATATTTTAGGATAATGATATTTCTTGTTTGGAATTAGCAAAGACCGTTGTATCATCTGCTATTTGTGTTAATTTTAGGCTATGTGTTTTACCGTCTAATTTGATTTGGATACCTTTAATATTATTTTCTTGTCTTATTCTACAAGCCAAAATTTCAACCGCAATAACAAAAAATAGAGCACTTACAGGACACCCTTGTCTTATTCCACGTTGAATGCTAAATGGTGACGAAATCCAACCATTACCTTTAATGTTAGTATTCAAAGTCTTAACCCACCTTAATATAGAATTTTGGAAAACAAATTTTTTCAGCGCAGAGTATATACAATTCCATTCAAGTGAGTCAAAGGCTTTTGAGAAATCCAAAAATAAAATTGCCCCCTCCACATTAAATTTATCAGCATAATCGATAACGTCTTGTATTTGTCGTATATTGAATCCTATATATCTATTTTTAACATATCCGTTTTGATTACTGTGTATGATTTTAGGTAAAATAGGTTTCAATCTCTGAGCCAAAGAATAAGCTATAATTTTAGTGTCTACATTTAATAATGTTATCGGCCAGTAGTTATCTAAACTCAAAGGGTCATCTTTTTTGTAAATCAGTGTAATCAGTCCTATTTTTTGTAAATCTGTAAGCTCCCCCTTTTCATAACAATAATTAAACACTCTTACAGCATATTAATTTAAATATGGCCAAACTGTCCTATAAAATTCTACGGTTAATCCATCAAGACCTGGTGATTTATTTAATTTCCTGTTAAAACTGATTTTGAACATTCATCTAGAGTTAATTCCCCTTCAACCACGCTACTCTCTTGTTTTGTCAATGAGTGATCAATTATCGTGTTATCGATATAATCCTGAATTTTTTCTGTATCAGGATTTATTGACGTATACAACTCTTTGTAATACTCCCTTTCAATTTCTAAAATTGCCCCCTGGTCCTTAACTATTTTCCCACTTTTGTCTCTCAAAGACAAGATAGTTTTTCTGGTTTGTCGTGATTTTTCTAGCCCAAGAAATATTTGGAATTTTTTCTCCCTGTTCCACCCATTTTACTCTCGATCTGATTTTTGCCCCTTCGACCTTACTTTCGTACAACTTACCTAACTTAATCTCAATTGATTCTATCGGATTTTGAAAATATTGCGATACACCATTGTTTGTATTATCGTCATTTCATTCAACTGTTTGAGTTTTAATTCCAATTCATTTATTTCATCCCTTTTAGTTTTTGCTCTGTCCCTACAAAAATTTATAGTAACAACCCTTACATCAATTTTAAATAAGTCCCATGCTACTGAAAGATCCTTATTTTCTAAATTTTCTTTTAAATTATTTATTAAATGGATAATTTGCTTTTGATAATTTTCATCATCTAGTATACTTTTATATCCCTTCCCTTTATTAGAAGTGTTTTGACTTAATTTAATTGAAACTGCTTGGTGATTAGTATATGAGATCATAGCAGGTCTTATATCTGTACTTACTACTCTTGGCCTAATTTCTTTACTTATTAGGAAGTAAGCAATCCAACATTTTTATCACTTTTCCTTTCCATGTATACTGATTTTTAATTGGGTTTAGAACTCTCCATATATCTAATAATTTGTGACTTTTCATTAAGTTTTTTTTTAAAACTTTTAACAGGCTTTCTTATTTTCTTATTCATATTTTTATTTTTTCTGTCTATATTTGTTAATGTCTCATTCATATCCCCCAATGATAATAATTCCAAGACTATGTTCTTGTATCATTTTGTTTACTTTTGTAAAGAATACATTTCTGTCTTTTTCTATATTTGGTGCATAAACATTCACTAAAGTAATAATTGAGTCATCGTTTTCAACATTAACTAAGATTATTCTGCCTTCTTTATCATTAAAACGCCGTGCGCGGTCCCGGCTTATGAATAGGCCCACAGCATCCTCTGAGCTTGGACTATGAGTCTTCCTAACAGAGGACCCCGAGGGAACCCCGGGATATAGAAATAGGACCTAGTATCTCCGGCTTGCGGGTGTGACCCCTCCTAAACGGAGGCTGACCCCGAGGGTCCTGGGATATAGAAATAAGACCCATTCAGTGGTTGTGCGGGATTAATAAATACACAACCCATCTTTCGGATGGGATGTAAACTCAGATCCACGTGTTGGAAGAAATGCCACGCTTCCTGTACGTTAAAGAACCCTTGTAGCAAGCTCTTTTTGGGGTGGTCCGTAGGTATCGGCTACAAGGCTAAATTCCCCGCCATTGACGATTTCACCCTACTTTTCCAGTGGCAGTCAGAATTTCCCGTCCCATGTGGCCCTTTCCATACCCCAAAGTGATTATTTATTAACAAACCTGTTCTCGTCTTGATATAGCTGAAATATTGCTGAGTAGACGTTAAACAATATTCAATCAATCAATCAATCAATCTTTATCATTAAACTTATCAATAAGAGAATGTTGCAATTCTCTTTTAATAAAAATTGAAACTCCACTAGAATTAGAATTACCAAAACTATGATATATTTCTCCTTTAAATTCTGTACATATAGAGTTAATATTATTTTCTACAAAGTGTGTTTCTTGAGCAAAGAGGATGTTACATATTTGAAATTTACCCCATTGAAATAATCTTTCCTTCTTAACCTTTTTGACCTAGACCTTGGCAATTAAGTGAACAAATATGTAGCATGTAATCAATATAGAGTGATTTCAATGTAATTTTCTAAAGAGTGTAACTACATGCAATAAGTCATATTGTATATGTACATGGAAAAAATTATCAATTACGTACATGGTTGTATTACATAATATATCACATCTTGAAATGATTTGCTCAGGCTTGAACGTTTATTTACATTTAAATGAAGTTTCCCTCACATTCGTCAAATAACATGGTTTAATATTTAATACAATTAAACAATTGTTAACATTAACTTGACATAGATGGTGCTTACATTTTGCATAATGTTAATATATACTGGCAGTGAAATAGCAAAAATATTTTTTTCTAAATTGAGAACAACTGCAATAATTTGTATATTCCCGCAATTTTGCATTACTGAAGTCTATTCGAAAGAAAGGTCAAGATACGCAAAGCCACCCTTGATATGTTTTAACATGAAGCATACCTTTAACCAGCAGAGTATGTTCTTTTGGCTTGCCGGCAATTTAGCGGCGAGTACTGTTTGACCCATCTTTCTAAATCTTTTTAGATAAAACCGGTTTAATCCACCATTTCTTTTGAAATGCCTGTTACAAGTCGAGACCATTGTGGTCGACAATTTTGCCGTTGGTTTCAACCTGATTTGCCTTTTTGTCTCACGGACATCAGCTCTTGACAACTCTGTTCGATAATTTTGTTAATACTCCCATTTACATTTTGTCTTTTTCTTTCCTTCTGAAGACTGGGGTCTTGAAGTTAGTACTCTACCTGTATTTGGTTATACTATAGGGAAACGTAATAAAGACGGTGGGGACTTGCTCCTCCTAGTGCCCGTTCCAAGTCCGACTGTCCCGAGTGCCTATCGCTGTTTACTTTTTTTTTCTTTTGTCTTTTTATTGTTTTTCTTGGGGCAGTTCCCTAGTAGATTGTGGCATGTGATTGCAATTTTCGACAATTACAATTGTTTGCTACTATCTTTGCTCCATTAATTTGTAGATTTGTCACTTTTAACATGATTTGCTAAATGGCTAAGCACAAATAAATTAATAATACGAATTAGAATATTTACTTTTGTTTTCCTAACAAAAAAAAAAATACGTAAAACTTACTTGTCAGTCCCATCTACTGGCATTCCTTTTCCGCCTAATCCACAGTAACATCCGTAATTCCAAAGAAGAAACGTTATGAAAGCGCCATCAGTAACTTTAAAAAGCATTGTTCCAAGCTGTACAAGTGATCTTTTCTCCCTTATCTCGTTTCGGCTCGCTACAAAAGAATTGAAATTCAATAACATCGTTGGTAGTATTAAAGATTTGAAAATCTATCGTCTATATATATATATATATATATATATATATATATATATATAAGAGCGGGTATTATTATTATATAAGAGCGGGAATAATAATGTAAGGGAAAGATAGAAGACAAACTTTTATACAAATAAAATAATGTTTGACATCAATTTATACTTGTTAGATTTCGTGAGCGGAAAGACATCTGGCTGACATCGAAAAACTACCCACAACAGCATTTCAAAACTAGGCAACAGTAGCAAAAATCCTGAAACAAGTACCATGACCACAATAATAAAAATCAATTTCAACCAGTTTGAATGACGAAATTGAAAATTTTGGTTTTGCAGACTAACTGCGAATGGTATAGAGGACTAAATTTCATGTAGAGAGGACTAAATTTCATACCCCTACCTATTTCTCTCACTTTCCAGTGGCACTCAAAACTTGTTGCCACGGTTGTCCCTTCTACCTTTTATTTCTTTGTATTTTTGTTTTTTGCTTATAATTGTTTTGAATTGGTTAACTTGTTCTCGTCCTGATGGTTGATATAGCTGAAATATTGCCAACTGGTCGTAAAACTCCAATCAATCATTCCAATTTTTGAAATGCTTATACGAAGTATGCAGATTGCAGTTTTTTCTAGTGGTCGTGCACCTGCTTTGACAATTCTGTTCTATACTTTTGTTGTTATCCCCATTTAATTAGCGTTAACTTCAATCTCCTCATATCCTTGGAGGAGTATTTTTTGTTAATGAATATCTGTTTATAAAATCAACGTAGTAGGATGATGCTCAGGAATATTATCAGTATCAGCTGAAGTCAATAAACACCTTCGACGGGAGCAGAGGGGATGTTATTATTAAAGATTTGGAAATTAGGGATATTGGTTGAAAACAATTTATCGCTATATCAAAAGGTAAACTTTCAATTTTGCCATTTTCCTTGGATTATTCGTTTTGGATTGACGGTTCGGTTCTCATTTACTTTAAAGAACTTGGCAATGTGTTTTTTTCGTCTTGTTGCTTCATCGATAGAATAAATACATACCTGGCACATGAACTCCAATACAACTGGAGATACAAATCATCACTATGAGTAGACAGAGCAGATTTCTCATCTGAAACAGCAAAGGCAAACGCTACATACAACAATTGCACAATGTCAAAGACATCTTGTATTATTTTTTATTATTCCTTAATCCGGACATCCGGTTGCTTTATCTGTGGAGATCTTACTGTATATCCATGCAATTTATTCATTCATTTTTCATGTTAAAGGGGGTAACTTTTTATTGACAGATCACACAGTATACTCTTTTAATTAGATGGTTCCAACCATGTTTTTCGTGGCAAAAATTAACACTTAATCACATTTTCTACTTATTTGTAAAAGTATTTTTCACAGCATGATTTTTTGCATGCAATACATATTAAAAGTACCCGTCGAAAATCAGATTGATTATTTCAATAAAACAGTTGAAAAAAGTCATTCATTAAAAAAAGAACAATCATGTAAAATCTGTTGTTTCTGAATTCTGTATATTACAACTCCGATGAAAAAGAAATCAGACAGGGTGCTTTATTCTGTTATGCAAGCATTTACCGTCTTAGCAAAAACATTTCTATTCGGAGCAAGTTTCATTTACTGCTCTCATAATTTAAAAGCATTTGGTCTTTAAACTTTTGATAGAACGATTTAAGATTACTGCATGAATTTTTGTTTGAATGATTTTGAAGACATAAAAAGTTCAATAGGATTAAAATTAATTGTCTTGATATTAATTTGAATGTAAATGCGAATGTGTAATTAACAATTTGTTTAAAAACACGCATCATAAAAGGGTTTGGGAGAAGACTTTGAACATATGCTCATTTACCAGACTGAGTTAAGTTCAAAAATATTTACCTTATGATCTCTGGTGCAATCAGGAAACCTTTTCGTAGATTCTGTTATTCTGTTTATATATCGCCCCAAAATAATGAGGCGACTAATTATGTAATTCTGTAAACTTTCCCAAACCTAACACATGACATTAAATGACAAATCAAAGAAAATCATTATTTTTAGTGCGAAACCTCAAAAAATTGTAAGAACAGCCGCATTGGAAAGTACAAATAAACAATAACAGGACATGGAGTAAATGCACATGAGACAAATTCTCTACAAAAACATGGTAATACCAGACAATGGAATAATGCTTTTATTTTTGTTCTTCATTTTTGGGGCACCATCAGGCATGATATGCCATGTTCGCATTCCCAAATCAAGTGAAAACAATTCTACTCGAGTTTCAAGCTGATGCTCTCTTAAGTATATAAAATTCTATCATAATATCAAGATATTGAATCATCTTATTTGGAACGTGCACGATAAACGTTTACGTCAGTCTTTGTGAAGTCTGAATAAATTCGGGGTGCACACACATATCTGTTAAAATAAATGAATAATCTTTGAGCAACCTATGACCCATCTTTCAAAATATGCTTTTCTTTTCCAAGATAGTGGTCATAGAGTTAGTACATGTAGTCTACCTGTGTTGGTTTTTTTTTGTAGGTTTACTATGCTATAAGGATACGGTATAGAAAAGGGGAGGCTTGGAATACCCATAAACTCGTTAAAACCTACCAGTCCAATGGTTTCTGCTAGTGTCGGTACAAAGTCCGGCTATCCCAAGTTCCTATTGTTAATATGTTTGTCTCTTGTCTTCTTTATTGTTTTTCTGGTGGAGTTCGCTTGTGAATTGTGGCATGCTATTGTAGTTTTCGGCCATTGTAGGTGTTTACTGTTATCATGTTTTTGTAATTGTAATCTTTTTGGTAAATATTGCTGCGAAAAAATTGAAACTAGAAATTTGGATGATTGGGAATTTTGGAAATTTCATTACTACCAATTAGCTTGTGGTTTCAGAAATCTGGTTTTATCATTGTAGCTAATAATGATAGTATCTGAGACAGAGAAATGTAATTTTCCTGATAGGGTTTTGTTGATGAAAGACCCACCCAAATTTAACCCCTCATATATATCCTAAATGAACCCTATCGGAGAAATTGTCGTTTGCACATCAAGACATATCGGGCTAACATCCAATGAAGTTTCAAAGTTTTAAGGTTTAATGAACTCGGAGATTTGGTTCAGAGAAGTATTTAGAATTTTTTTTTTGTAAAACCCCACTCTATTTCAGCACTCCGAATGTATCCTATATCAAATCCTATTTCAAAAATATTTGTTGATTGCACATTAAAAATAAAGGGCTAGCATTCAAACAAATTTCAAATCCTTAATTCAAATGGCCTCAAAGAACTTGTTCTTACAAGATGATAAAAGAAAGAAAAGAAATAATAAGTTTTAAATGTATTCACAGAGCGAAACTCAAAACTTCCGGCCGAATTTTCAAATGAGATTTCTGGGCAGTATAAGGCTCCCTTTTGAGAAAAATGACCACAACACGCAGCAGAAAGCCCAAATTTCTCAAAATAATAGATTTCTGACTTGGTTTTTATGGCAACGAGATGCTCCATTATCCATTGCTTCCAATTTTAAAAACTGTTTCAGAAAAAGTTGGGCAGCGGTTCCACTTATTACCTAAATAATACATACAGCTGTATTTCAAAGTATAATTTTCAAGAATTAATTCAATTGTTTGCATGGTTTCCATGGCAACCGTCCTTATTTTGAAATTTCGAATGCTGCACAACTTATCTTACATTACAGACAACTTATCCTATGATGCATGATATGCTAGTAATAAAAGTTTTTGAGATACAAAGAAAATATCCAAAATGTCAATTTGCTCATGACATTTCTACAGGACGACTCAATTACATTTTGATACCGCAAAAGTACCCTTAATTGACACCTTTAGGTCTCTGACACCTGCTTTGGACAAGTTAATCTTGAAGAAACGAAAGAAAGGTGCACAAAATTTTTGACAGGAGTTCCCCTTGTAAACTATGAAAAAGAAACGAATGACTAAATACCGAAGTTACTGTGAATTTAAATTCTGCATATGCGCTTTTCGACAACTTATGTCTCTTCAGTGCAGATAAAATCTAAACGTTTGGAAGACCATAAATTCAAAGATGTTTAAAAACTTATAGAGAACAAATAACCAATATGATATAAATGTAAAGCCAAATCCGTTAGTTATATAAGGACAGAGATTTGCATAAGGGAGATACTCCTTAGTTTTCAACAAAATGTACAAAAATTTAGATATTGTAAGGTTCCAAACAGAATCGGCTTTCGGGTCAGCACTGAAGTACTGACTACTGGGCTGGTGAATACCCTCGGGGACTAACAGTCCGCCAGCAGTGGCATCGACCCAGTGGTAACAAATGACTAAATAAAGAAGTCACTGTGAATTAAAATCTGCATATGGGGTAAATGTCAAGGAGACAACATCGGGGTAAATGTGAAGGAGACAAAATCCCATCTCTAGTTTAAAACGATCCAAAACAAAGCATTAAGGGGTCACCGTCACAGTGAGGAACCTACCAACATATAGTAAGCCCTAAAAGCAAGGACAAGGCAATGACCAACATATTCCCGACTTGGGACCGGTTGAAAACTTTCGGTGGGGTTTAACTCGTTTTCTTGGATCCAAACTCTCAACCTATGTTTGGAGAATGGTAAAAATATAAATACACAAAAAAACTCACAGTAAAAATCAAACTAGATAAAGTCAAACTTATCCTTTTCAAGACGAGTTCCTTTTCACTGAAGTACATAAACTTGAAGACAATGCAAACGGGTAGTGTTCTGACAAACTCTCACAGTTAATGACAACTAGCTAAGGTCATAATTTCCGTTTACAATGATATCATGAAATAAAAGGGACAACAGGAAACACCTACAATGGTTCAAAATTATAATTACATACCTCAATCTGCTAGGGAACTACACAGGAAAAACACAAATTAGACAAAAGACAAACGTAAACAACGATAGGAACTCGGGACAGCCGGACTAAGTACCGGCACTAGCAAAAACCAGCGGTAGGGTTAAACTGGTTTATGGGTACCCAAACCTCCCCTTTATCTGTCCCGTTTCCCTATAGTTAAGTAAACATACGAATAAAATCCAATACAGGTAGACTATTAACTCCATGACCACATACGAATAAAATCCAATACAGGTAGACTACTAACTCCATGACCACAATCTTGAAAGGAGAGAATATGACAATACGTAATTTTGAAAGATGGGTCAAGGGGTGCTCGCCGCTAAACTGCCGGCTAGCTAAAGGAGCCTAGTCTGGTGGTAAAACACTGCCGCACTACGGAAGAAAAATCAAAATTAAAACAGGATTTGGTCAAGAATTATCATATATTTTAGAAGACATCGACAGTATCAGTGAGAGGCCAGTATGTATTTAAAATTTTCAGGTCACTAGATCTCTAAGCTAATTTAACGGATGCAAGCAGAGTATCTTATCAATATCCCCTATTACGTAAAGAATGTAAGTTACGTCCAAGCTTTTCTGGATTTTTAATCAGTTTCTGGCATTTTTTAACAACATTTCCGTAAAAACGAGGATTAGAAATGCCCTTAGTAATAAGCTGTTTGCGAGTAACGCCATTTTCAGATATTAAATATTCATATCTGTTATAAAACTTCTTAAAGGTATTCAACAACTTATGAAATCTGTAACCCTGTTGTAAAAGTTTGGCTGTGAAAGTAAGGTTACGTTCATTAAAATCGTCAAGAGTAGAACAAACACGTGCGAATCGTACTAGTTGAGAAATGTACATCCCGTATGATGGAGCTTGTGGGATGTCGCCGTCAAGAAAAGGGAAATTAGTTATAGTGAAATCAAAATAATCTCTTTTATCATATATTTTAGTTTTTATTTTACCAGCGTCAATAATGATGGTTAGATCCAGAAAAGGGCACTATTTGGAATCATTGTTAGCTTTATTTAATTTCAGTTCTTGTGGGTAAATAATGTCTACATAATCTAAAAACTGGGGATTGTCAATAGTAAGGATATCGTCAATATACCTGCTGTTATCATTGAACATAGAAAAAAGATTATCACTGTTTGGTATGGTTCCATTTTGAAGTTTTTTCATGAAGTCTCTTTCGAAACAGAACATGCCTTCTTACATATGAAACTTCAATTGAAATACTTCGAAATAGATTTCGTATAACATCATCAATTATGAAAGAAGAACATGATATTATGATATTATGATATTATATATGAATGCCAAATACTGCAAACAGGAAAAATTGTTTTGATTAAGTTCAGTTATGTAAAGCTTTGAGCAGCTGATCAATATTTGTGCCAACAAAAACCAGAATTAAAGTTTTAAACAATTATGGTGTATATCCTTTATGAATAAGTTTGTTCAACGGATAATAAGTTCTAAAGGAAAATTATTGAATTTATGCGCTTTGTAAAAGATATTTCCATAGAAGTTTGGATGTGAAATGCCATGTTGTATAAGAGCCCTGCATGTACAACAAAAATAGTTTATACATATTGCTCGTATAAAAATATCACTTGCAGCATAAAATACGTTTCAGGCATTGTTTCCATGGGAATCAAATATGTTATTTTTCAGTACAACCACTTTTATAATCCTTTCATATACAATTTTGGCAGGCGTTCTCCTTATTATTAAGCTAATACATATAGCTGCAATAAACTATAGTTATCTATAAAAATTACGATTTTTTTTTCAAAATTTCAATTTTTCAGCATAGTAGCCATGGTAACTATAATTATTTTGAAATTTCCAATGCTTTAGAATTTTATCTGACATTATTCACAACATTCTAATGAAGTATCATGATAGTGATAACAATCTTTGAGATGTACGTACATTGAAAATAAAAGCAAAATGTCTTCTCTCGTAGGGTTACTATGGAAGACCCCCTTTCTGATCCCTCTAACATAAACTTAGTGAAACGCCTGTTTGGAAAATGCATGTGGATTGAACGTGTTATCATGTTTCAAAGCTCAAGATCTAATGGTAATCTAGATCTGATTCTGACAAGTTCATTGTAACCAGGATAAAGATAATAGTGGAATAATGATAATAAGAAACGCAACAAAACAACAAGTCTTCAAACTTCGTTCGGGCGACTTAATTATAATGATAGAAACAAATTAAGCAATGAAGGGATATGGAGTAAATGCACATGAGACAAAGTCTCTACAAATACATGGTAAAAAGCAATGGAACTCATGAAGTCATCATGAGTCTTTCAAATCTTTAGGACATTTGATAAGAAACAGTACCAAAAACAACAAGTCTCCATATATTTGTTTCTTCAAAAGAACTCTTAGAACTCTGTGACTTTTGGAAATTAACTTACTATCTAATGTTACAAATATGCGGCGACATCAAGATGTAGACAGGAATAAAAGCCCTGTCCTTGATAAACTAGAATTCTCTATGTATCGTGTGCGTTTTTGTCACATGTACATTCACTCCATATCCTTTTATTTTTCCTATTTAATGCATGCCTTCCGGTCTGTAAATCTATACGTGAAATAAATAGAAATAAATAGAAACTGCCACTAATAATTATATATATATTGATTTCTATACTGCTTTTGACTAAGTACTCATATTTTTTTCACACTTTGATTTAACTTGCAGCTGCATTAAATCTTACATAGAATCTGTCCTAACAAAAATTAAAATCTTTGAGAATTGTCTGTAATTGTAGTTGTGATGCAATATTGCGAAAAATGCACTTTCAGTTTTTTTTGTCTATTTGGTAAAAAAGGCACTAAATAGAGTTTGATCTCGGTTTATTCGAACCTATTACATTTCTAATTCATGATACCAGCTAAAGATATACCTCGCAAAACCAGGTGGAAGAGAAAAATGAACAAAACCAACAATGTCATTCCACTGTACTAAAAAACCTCAATAACAGTTTAACACAATCTAAGGTCATGTATTTTGAAACAGATTCTCAAGTAACAAAGAAATGAAATTGGCTGAACTATTTTGGTTAGAAACTGTCAGACCCGAGGATTGCTGACAATCACTGTGAAAGTACTTTTATTCGTGAACACCAATTTTCGTGTTTTTTTTATAAATAGCACTATTTCGTGGGTCCTTAAAGTCGTGGTTTCGAGTTCTTTGCATTACAAATCTACGGAAAAACGTATTTCGTTTGGAACTTAATTTCGTGGTTTTAGCCAACCACGAAATCCACGAAAATTGTAAACCGAATAAACCAGTCGTTATTTTCCATTCAATACGATCGCTCCATTAACGCCTCAATGCATACACCTGGGAAATCCTTCAACCATATGTATTGATTGAGCTATGAATCATGGGTATTTGATTTATAAATAATAATTTTTGTGTCCTCTCCGTTGTCGATATGCAGCACCAAGAAATGTCATTTTCCATCTAAGATTAATCAGATAAATGAATTTGCAGTTTTTCGAAATTTTACAAATATTTTGTCTCCACACTAAACATAGCATCGACAACTTCTATGTTTGTAAACAACCGGTATGTGCTATTGCGCAGACTCACGAATTTGAGGCTTGCGATTGGTCACCTATTTCAAAGGGCAGCTGAAGGATTTTTAACATGTGACGAGTTCAAGCCCTCGAGAGGTGATCAGCCGCCAGAGGGTGCAGAATTCTTCGAGTTACGAAAATTGGAACTCCACGAACAATGGTACTTTCACAGTAAATGAAATATGCGTACTGTTCAAAGACCCAAACAAGGTTTCAAGCAAGCTATAAAATATTTTCCTTTATATGCCTTTCGGACCGGTCAAAAAGCTTATTGTATTGGAAGCTGGAACTGTTGATAATAGTAGCAGCAAGTATAAATTCTGGAAAAAAAACCTTTTTAAGTAAAATAAAAAAATTGCTGTTAATAATCAAGTATAAGGAAGCGAAGCATTTTGATATATACCTCGGCATATCATTCAGATGAGACCAGGGCGTCTACATAAGTAGTATTGTGAACAATTTGTTCATCACCATCATTTAAAAATGATATACCAAGGAAGGTAGAAAAACAGCTACAAACAAATAATAGATAAAAAAGAGGGAACGACTCCATTCTAGATCTAGTTTGAAATAAACAAGATAGGAGGAACATAGGACTCTTCACATTATACTGGTCGAACTTGCAATTGTCCACGAACATTTTTGGTGTGTGGATCTTTGCCATATGAAGCCTTCTTACAAATAATATATTTAAGTTAGTCGACATATCGTAGAAAGATAGCAGTACGGGACTTTCGAGATAGGAACTCTCGTGTAATTGAAGGCGAAAACAATCGCCTCGGATACCAGTTAGAAGGAAAACTGGATATTTCTAAACCCATTGAAATAAAATATACCACTTAAAAAAAAAAAAAAAAAAAAAAAAAAAAAAAAAAACTATTTATGGAATTGAAGTGCATTTATAATTTTTCCTATATGACAATTTTTTTTTACAAAATTTTAATTGACGGAAAAAAATTAACCTGCAGCGCTGCAAATCGATTAAATATAAATCACCCTCAGCTTAATAGTGTTCATTAATCAGTGATTCCCTCCCAAGGTATTGACGAATGGATTTTTTTTGTATAATAATAGATTTTCTTTTGGAGTGATCACGACTCAAAAGTCGCGTAATGCTGATTTAATTTCTCACGAACATATCACAAAGACAATGAAAAAGTTGCAGCTAATAAAAGTTATTCACATTATTCCTGAACTAGAATTACTACTGCGCTCAAAGAAGTGGCAAAACTTTCACTTTACCGAAATTAAGATTTACACCCTAGCTGTCTACCATTTACTAAAGACAACATTGTATACATTGTCAGATATATCTACAACGTAGATATTTCACATCGATGAATCTAACACATTGTGTAAGCTTGGGATGTAAATTTTGACTTTGTTACAATAAAAGTTTGCCACTTCCTTAACCGCAGCAATATTTTGAAAGCAATGCCAGTATATTTGGTGGGTGTATGACAGATTAATTTTAGAGTTATGTTAACTACAGGTAAAAAGGAAGGAATTCAGTAAGGGAACCAGTTTGTTTATCATTGAATGATAGGTAAAGTAAAGATTGGCTGCGCTGCATGATTAGATGTAAATTAAGCAAGTCTTTCTCATTTTCATTTCATTTACTCTTTGTAGTCTTTAAATAAATAAATTAATAAATGTTTAGCACTTCACAGGAATTTTGGCGATTAAAAAAAAAGAAGATTTTTATCCCATTCTATGAAGACATTGTGAACTTTAAAGGGGGTATCCCCACTCTTCTATAAATAGCTCAGAAGGAAGGTGGTCATGCATATATAAACTTTTTATTTTTAGAAATGCCAATGAAAGTTCCCGAGCAGCAGGAATAGTTTTTGATCTGATCATTGTTAGAAAGTAATTTAAACCAGAAATATATTAGCATTGTGGACAATGGGAAACGAATTCCTTCCTTGTTCCCTATAGCTAAATATTGTTTTCTCTTAGTTTTTGTTTTTGGGTGAAAATTGCTATATTTGAATGATTGATATGATACTGAGTATTGATATCTGGAACAATATAAGATTGAAAGCAGAATCCAGCAAACGAGTATGGAAATATTGCTGAGTCACCGGATTTGATTTTTTTAAAGATCTTTTTAGAAATACCATTTAGTTTCCAATGCCAGACATAGTGAAATATTGTAATAGATATTTTATTGGTACTTACATGTTCTTGTGTGCTCATTGAACTTTTCGCTAATTAGGCAATCTATTTGGACTGAGATTTGATTCGCACCAAATTAAAAAGGGGAAAATTTGTCCGAATCTTGGTGCGAATAATCAATATTTAAATTTTGGTAAAATTTTCCCTTCCTTTTGTCATACTTTGATATATATTAATATAAAATTTAAATACAATGTCTCCTACTGGTTTTAATTGTACAAATTGGATGCAACTTGACAATTCACTTCATTATTTTCCAATTAGAGGCTCAAAATGGGTGAAATTTTACCATTATTTCAGAATAGGATGAGTTTATAATGGGCCTGTACCTCACCATTTCATGTAATATTGAGTGTTTATGTGCCATTTTAGATTAACTGATACTCAATTGAACCATTTTTTTATGAAAATATACTTTAATCATAATCTTAGGACTATGCAGAATGGATTTAACCAGTGTAGGGGTGTGTACAAAGCAATGTATGGCTAATTTGTTCTCGGGTAATCAGGGTAATCAAATAAAACTACACCATGTTGATAATTGTGCGATTTAAAATAAAAATTGAGGGCAAATGAGCGATCAAATATACTATTTAAATGACCAAGAATACAAATTTGAACTTCTTGTCCAAGTTAAGGCATGCTGTAAAAGATAGGCTGGTCATTGGTCATAAATGAGATAAATCCATCTAAAAATTAGGTTAAGACTGAAATAGAAGCAAGTAAATCACTGAAACCCTCCGTACTTCATTTGTTGTATGGTTTTACATTACATAAATTGAAAATAAACAATATCACCATAAAAATAACTTTGAGTCATAATATGGCATGTTCAAAATTAGAGATTGAAAATGGTTAATTTTATCATTTAGGGTAGGCATGTAAAAACCAGGATAAGGTTAAGGTCAAAAGGTCAATATGCAAATTCTTTATTCACTTTATCTGAACTGTGACCTATTTTGTCCAACAATGTTTATTAGACTGGTTCTCTTCTCTATTGGGGTGAATATGATAAAAAGGAAGGAGTTCAGTAAGGGAAACAGTTTGTTTATCTGTGTACCCAAGTAATTGAATGATAGGTAAAATAAAGATTGACTGTGCTGCATGATTAGATGTAAATTAAGCAAGTCTTTCACATCTTCATGTCATTTACTCTTTGTAGTCTTTCAATAAATAATTAAAAAATGCTTAACACTTCACAGTAATTTTAGGCGATTTTAAAAAAAAAAATTCCCATCCTATCTAGACATTGTGAACTTTAAAGGGTGTATCCCCATTCTTCCATAAATAGTTCAAAAGGTAGGCGGTTATGCCTACATAAACTTTTTATTTTTAGAAGTGCCAATAAAAGTTCCTGAACAGCAGAAATAGTTTTTGATCTGATCATTGTTACAAAGTACTATAAACCTGAAATATATTAGCATTGTGGACAATGGGAAACAAATTCCCTCCCTATTACCTATAGGAATTGTTTTGTCATCATTTATACCATGTACCACTAGTTTGAAACGTATTACGAGTACTTCCAGTGAAACTTGGCGTAACAGATGTGCAAGGTTTGTCACTTCCTACCATGATAGTAGAGATAATACAAAACTGTAGAATTTATGAGTATTTGTAGACACAGCTAGAACTGTAACATATCCTTAAAGATTTGTAAATTGATTTGTGTTAGTGCAAACAATTAAGCTAGAATGTGCGACGTGTCAAGTACTGGGTTGTTCACGTATTTTCCGTACGAATCCAGAAGAACATGATCTGAAGCATCTGTATAAAATTCATCAGCATCCATGTGATTATGGCTCTCAGATATTCAAATCGAATCGCGAAAAGAGATGAATACTATTTTGTTTATTTTAAGAAGTATTAACACTTATTATTCTTCCATAAGAGCTTCTAAACTGCTAGTCATAACAACTCTTTAAGCATGAGCGCGCAGAAAATCCTGAACACCTTGTTTTGCTATTTTTCATGATTGCTTTATAATGAATTTACATATCATTAAGAGTAGTTTGCAATAATGGTGGGTTTACGGATTAAGATAAAACCACGAGAGCACCCAAAAAGTATATGCAATAATTTAATTAGTTAATCAATGAAACTCTCTTAGAACTTTGCAAATAAATACGAATATTTTATGAATGGTTGTAGGCCCTGCTATAAATATCTTTTCGCAGGGATTCTTACGAAACTTAGGTACGCAGTAATTAGTAGGGAGATGACTATTACATTCATCCAATTTTACCGAAGGAATGCCATCTCATGCCTTGAAAAATTACTTGTTGAAATAACGATATAAAAAAAAACTGAATCCACATAGGCATTGCTGTTTTGTCATCATTATTATAAATGACGAACAAGTAGTTTTGACATTCGAATTGTCCATACTTGTCTCCTTAACATTCTAAACGGCGTTTCCTACAAACAAACATTGCTCAGAAGCTTTTTCTGCAGATACTATGACATAGTTTTCGTGAAGGCTGGTCAAAGTTTTAACAAAAAGATGATCTGTATCTTTTTGAGTTCGTAACATCTTTTACGTAATTCCACAAGTTCGGCAAAGAAAATTTAAAAATAAAGTGTAAGTAATATATTCATTCAACTTGAGAACGTTTTGAAAACAATTTGATTTTGTAAATTGCTTAATAAGTTGTTTAAACTTTGCAAATACATTTGTTAATGTTTTTTATGAAAATAAAAATGAAGTGTATGTATTCAATCAGTCTCTTGTGGAAAAATTTGAAATTTCAGTCTGAACTGTGATTCAAAATTCTTTTTTACCTAGTGCTAGGATGAATATTTTGGACCTGTCAATAGTAATGGCTGTTGATTTATCACCGGACGCCAATGCAATTTTGAGGGGATATTTGACATGTTTTAAAACCGGTTTAATAATCAATGAAGGAATATGGAGTAAACCCATTATGTCTTTTCAGGACCATTGCGGTTTACATATTGTACCTGCTTTGTCTTTTTGCCCTTTGGATTTTGACTTCTGATACAAGTGTTCGGCAATTTTGTTATTAACCGTAAGTGTTCATACATGCAATACAGCTCATTAAAATCTAGAACAGTTGGCGTTAACATATGTTTTTTTTGGTCTCATGTTCATTTACTCCATATCTTTCGTAAAATATTTAATACATGAGTTTGTCTTTTAATGCAGTGTGGAGTTGGTAAAACAATTTCCCGTGTTAGAGATGTATGCTCTTTGCTCTTTATTTTTCTTAAATATGGTGTATTTGTATTATATCTCATGAGAACACTAAAGTCTTTATTTTAAACAATTATCTAAATTTATGTAAATTCTAAACCTAGGGATATTAGTTTTGTCCTTAGCTTTATATGATATAAATGATTATTTGGATTTAGTTTCGTTCTATGCATTTAAATATTTTTTTTAATTTGTGGATTTTCTACGTTTGGTTTCTCTAGTGCTGCAGATGAGCAATTAATTTACGAAGTGGCAATACAGCTAATTAAATATTACAGTTGGAGTTAACATATGAGTTATGGTCTTATGTTCATTTATTCCATATCATTTCGTAAAATACATGTAGGTACTAATCTTGGACTCTGTTAAAGAGGGTGTTTTATTCATATATGTCCCCTCTTTTAGTTCAATATCATCAGAAATTTAATTTGTCAGTGCTAACTCCACTTTGATTGTTATAAATAAAAGTTTTTTTCTCCAGGTTTAAAGTAGTTGATATGGCAAAAAGCCGTAGGTTTTCAAAAAACGTTTTTTGAAAACCTACGGCTTTTCCCCATAGTTAACTACTATCTACGGGACTAACGAAAATAAGCAATTGTTATTCACTACAGTTGAGACGGGTAAAACGGGCTAGATTCTTAGTTCACTCACATTTTTTACGTTGCTTGCATGACACGGGTTATACATAACACTGACGTGTATCTCTGGTTCTACACTTTTGATTCCTATACATTTCTAGTAAGTCTGACAGGTCGTCACCAGTTACTCTCTCTATAACAAATATATTGTTAAAAGGATAATATAAATATACGATTTCCCCCCCTTCACTCACATTTTTTACGTTGCTTGCGGTTTAAGCATCTCATAAGTAAAACAAAAATCTTATAGGTTTTACTCTTTTTCCATCGCTCAAGACTCTTGTTTATCCTGTTTAAGACACTGCTTATAAACTCTATCATTTTTATATAAGAAATAAAAATAATAATCCAGTAATAAAAAAAAATGTTTAGAGGAACACAGTTCTGTGATAGATATGAGTATTGTAACTTTTTACTAGACACTCCCATAAGAACTCCACAAAATGGAGAAGCACAAACAAAAACGGACTACAAATTTAGCATAAATGATAGGGCTTCGTTTTATGACTGGTGTAATGGGTATTTTTTAATCAAGTTTAA
>MJUU01039313.1:0-14631 GCA_002080025.1 Modiolus philippinarum
TATCGAACAAACATCACCGGTAAATTTTATGATAAAACATCAGTTAACAGGAAAAACCACCAAAGCCCATGCTGAGCAGCTAAGACTGGCTAATTTAGAGTGGGAAATTCCTAATAATCCGGAGGGTAAATCAATTCGCAAAGCACAATTTGTTGTTCCGGAATCTGACCATTCTTCGGACTCTGATATTGATTCTTCTGATTCCGATACACCCCTTAACAAAATTGCAAAAAGATATAGAAACGAGAGGGAAAATTCAGATAATGAAGAAAATATTCCATTTATGGAACTCTCGAAAAGGTTAAGGGCTAAGGAAATTTTTTCTAAAAATGAAAATGATATTGATATGAGCAGTCAAAATTTAAGTGACAACATGTCAGAAAGCGAACTAGGTGACAGTCCAACCTCGCAAGCATATGATACGGGATCAACGGAAACCGAAGATATGTCAATAAACAATATAAACCTCAAACCCAAAACCACTACGAAAAGAAAAAAATGTACACGCAAAGTTGAAACCAAAACAAACGATTTACACATGAAAAAGACACAAGTACAAGATTTGCTTAAAGCATTAGTAAGTGTATTTTAGGCTTTATTTATTTTTAATTTATTTCCGTTCCATATAACATTACATTTTGGTGGGAAATTGTAATTATGTGTTGCGATTAAGTAACATTAAATTGTACTATAACTATTACCCTTCCCGTTACAGAATGGCCGAAATTACCCAAGCACAGACACAAAAATTGAATGTCTCTATTTGGTGCTACCTACCTACGGAAATACAGGAGATGGTAGTAAGCTACCGTATGTCTACTGTGTTCCGAGAGGTACGGGAACACCGAATAAAGATGGCAGGACGCAAAGCTGGCCTATCCAAAGAGTTCACGGCCATCACAGAACTCAAGCACGGGAATCACCCTGCGATTGTGGATAGGTTCTGTGGTCTTCCCCGCAGCTATCTCAAAATCGTGAAGCGTCGCAAGGAGTTCGCTGCTCACAACGGATTGGACTACCTGGAACATTTATCGACGTGGACCGTCCAGCATTTTCAAGCTTTAGGATGGCTTAACCGCAGCGGCCTATTTGAAGACTATTGTAACAAAATGTATAGCTGTCAAAGGAGGAAGCATCTCCTCCGACTATTTGAGTTAAGATCTAGATTTGATATCAAGGACCGGGAAAAAAAAAGTTATAAAGATCGGAAATTCCTTCGAATTATTATGTTAAATTGTGTTAGCACTACACCGCCCAGGCGATCTTGGCACTAAAAGGACTGTTAAAATTCAGATAAAATAAAACACCTTTGTTGTTAAGTTAAAGAAAAAAAAATAAATAAACCATTTTTGTTCTCCTTATATGACCTTGTTTTTTTTTGTTTATGTATAAACTGGAGTGAATGAGCCGCATCGTTACGCTTGTTTCTTGTTGATACTCACCTCTTTCGTTTTGAGAGTGTCTTACCAATTAAAGGTATCCTTTTCCTTACAGATGATGATTGGGCTGATCCTACTGGTGTGTGTTTTCTTCGGCCTATCTGCGCCATTTCTGGTGAGGGAAAATGTAGTGTTCCAAAGGGTCAAGCAGATAACCACCGTCCGAGCCAAGTGGATGGTTACTTTTGTGGCGGATCTACTCCCTTTTGAGAATTTTCTGTCAAGAACTCAATATAACCTTGACGTTGCGATAATTGCCGCTACCAAATTCCAGGCTATTGTAAACAAATATAGCCCGGAAAAGAAAAACTGGTAGAATGTGGCATTCAATTTACGAAAGGAAATGCATAATCTTAACCAAACCTGTTCTGACATATCTAGTAAATTTCAAGATCTTAAGTCTATGTATTATGACAAACCACTCGAAAATAAATTCAGACTAAAAAGGGGATTGATTCCAATTGTAGGAAAGGCACTTAGTTTTCTCTTTGGTACTGTTAGTGAAGATGATCTAAATGCAATTAGGGGTAATATAAGAAGTCTCAGTATTTCACAAAATAAAATAATACATGTGGTAAAAGAAGGGATGACTATCTTGAACATTACACAGGGGCGAGTGGCGGAAAATCGAGAGAAAATCAATGGACTAATTGACTCTGTGCATGAACTCTCGGATAAGTTAATTTCTGTTACTACCACGGTAGGGGTGTTGCAAACTTACCTACATGGCTATCATCACTCAAGGTTGACAATATCTGAAATTGAAGATATGCTCTCCATAGCCGGGGATTACTTAAGTCAGTTACAATTAAAACTGAATATGTTATCGATGGGACATCTCTCCCCTAGTGTGATAACTCCAAATAACCTCCGACAACTTTTAGGAGACATTAAATCCAAATTACCTCAAAACCTACAACTCCCGAAAGATGAAAATAGAGAAATATGGCAATATTATAAGTTCTTGACTTGTAGCACCATATTAGAAAGGGATAGAATTCTGGTTATTTTAAACATCCCATTGATGGCCTTAGATGAAAATTTTGACATTTATAAGGTTCATAATCTTCCTACCCCAGCTCACAATTTGGCTAATGCAACTAGCTCAACCGCTATGGTAGCACAGTTCGAACTCGAAACAAATTATTTTGCTGTTAATAAGGACAAGACCAAATACTCCTTGCTGGACGAGGAGGAAATTGGTAATTGTGCAAACCCTTTAATCGATCTTTGTGAATTGAAGAAACCTATACTTCCCATCAACTTAAGTCATCTATGTGTTATTGCTCTTTTCAACAACAAGGACTGGAAGACGACTTGTAAGACGATAGTCAGACCTAACACACAATTGCCCCTTGCCTCTTATATCTCTGACGGAATTTGGGTCATTGCGTCCTTAACGAAATTTCGACTTACAGTTACTTGTCCTCAAGGTCAAGTAAAGGACAAGGAAATAACACCGCCTTTAGTTTCTGTTCCATTAAGAGAGGGTTGTATCGCTCATAGTGATTATTTTACATTGAACCCAACTTATACCATTAGAAGTTTAGAAATCGTAAATGACTCTGCCAATTCTCTATTTCAGAATTTTCAGACTTTAAATGTGACTATTTGGCAATCATTTCACACCGTAATGTCTAATATTTCAAAAATTAAACTCCCCGCTAAATTGGAATCAATCAAACAAATTTCTATGGATAAACTAATTGAGGAAACACAATTGCTAAATGTACCTAATGCAGATTTTGTCTTTCCAAATTGGGGGATCTCTGTTTCAGCTGGTGTGGGGGGTTTAATACTTGGTTTGGCAATTTATATTTTTTGTAAATGTAAGGGATATTCTTGCTTAGCCAGAAAAAATAGTACAAGGCTTGGTTACCAAGCTGCAAATCGAGGTTATCCATTGGTGACAGTTCCGATGGCTGAAAGTGAATTAGAATACACTAAGGGGGCAGTCGCCTCCGCACCAATGGCTGATGGCGATTTCAACATGCCAAGTATTCCATACGGATCCCCATTTTCTTGGAGAAGGGGACAGGTCCAACTGAGGGAAATAACATCAAATCAAACTGAAATTACAAACGGACTAATCAAGTGTACATAGTTATTGACTTTAATCGTATTCTGTTTAATCAATGCCAAGGTGATGGGTTTCATATTGACAATTGTTATAAGACTAATTAGTGCCTTTGAGTTTTAAAGATTGCCGGAGATTGGTACAACGGCTGGAGTATATTGTTACGACTGTCGGAGTATTGGTACAACTGTCGGAGTAATTTGGTACACTGTTGGAGTATTGGTACAACGGTCGGAGTATTGTTACGACTGTCGGAGTATTGGAACAACGGTCGGAGTATCGGTACAACGGTCGGAGTAATGGTACATCGGTCGGAGTCTTGATTGGAGTATTGGTAACAACCCTACAGTCGGAGATTTAGAACAACTGTCGGAAAACTGGAGTACTGGTTAACGGCCTGGACTGACGGGATAGAAAGTTTTTGACTCACATTCGTTCTTGCAAGGAGGATAGGCAATGTTATATAGTAACCACTATATCTATATATATATTTGGATATTTAAATGCGTTATTCTGTAAATAAACCATGTTAGTTATAAAAACATTTAATCTAGAAAAACATGTATAGTTGTAAACAAATTATTAATTAACATTACGACATGTAACGGTTATACATGGTACATATACATGGTACAAGTAGTTCCTGGTTGATACATGTCTATTACATACTTTTATGAACTGGCCGTCAGAATTGATTGAACATCTGGAAGTAAGATGGACTATAAAAGATGGACTAAAAGACGACATAGGAGAGGCTCTTGGATTTAGATTCGGACACTTTGGCTAAACGATCACATACTTATATTCTAAAAACTCAGTTGTTAAATTATTATTCAGTTATTAAATTTATTATTATCACTGTACTGTGTTATAGTAATATCCATCGTTATATAACACACTGAAACGTTTCTTGACCGCGCAATGATTACCCGAGTTTGAAATGGTGTTCTCACTGATTGTGCTTTAGAAATGTTGCAATCTTGATTGAGCAAAAAAAAAAAATACATGTGCGTGAAATTCTATAAACAAAAAACACATTGCGCGACAAAGTGACGGGAATGGAACAACGATATTGTTGTTCTTCACATTGAAGTTATCATTCGGCCTTCAAAAATGAGGAAATACTCATGTTCAAGATAGACGCAAGCACGGGCTTGAACGGGATGAATTTACGGCGCTGCATCCATTCAATCCTACATTCATGGATGGGAGATCGTAAATAAACATAAATGTTAATTTTTGGTTAATTGTCACCCCAGACAAAGTCATGTTGTTATACGTTTCTTCTGATTATTATGTCGCCCCAGACGTAGTTTGGACGACATATTGTTTAATTGTCTGAAAAAGTTTGTCCGACCGAGTTCTCGTGGATGCCTGGACAGAATCAATTCATATTTGGCCCAAAGCTGGATCACCATGAGCAGATGTGCATAAAACATTTTTTTTTCAAAATGTCAGTTATTTTCAAAATGGCTGCCAATAAACGAGTTTTTGCCAAATTTCACAAATATTACTTCGAACACTCGGCGTCAATTATCTCTTAAACCACTGGAAGGACTTTCATAAAACCTACTTTATGGCCGCCATCATAAGCCAAATTTCAACTTTTTAGGATTTCAATGAAAATTGATTTCTATGTAGGTTTCAAGGCTGCGAATAAGATGGAATCATTGGATTAGGTGTCTGGGTTGACATCAGGTAATGCTTGCAACTGCAAAATCTAGTTTATGTTATCCGTGTTATGTTTTTTTTTCTTTGGTGACTTTGTGTAGCCATTCTTTTCGATTTTTGATTGTCGTTTTCGGTTTGTCGATTTATTAACAAGTTAATGTCGTAGTTTTACGCCTCTATAAATACCTCTCTGTTTCACTTCTGCAACCATCATTAGAATGAATCGCAATTCTGCACCACTTGTTAACATTTGATCGATGTAAGCTGCCACTTGACAATTTGTTAGATCTGTAATGTAATTTAAAAAAGAGTGACTATTCCATACAATTTTATATCTTTCAATTGTGATTGATCTGTTCAAATAAAACGAACACTATTTGACCGTATTGTTACAGATGTTTAGATGTTTAAATCATAATTCGCTTATGAAAATTAAAAAGTTCCAGGAACGTATGCAATTAATAATCTGTGATTTCTACATTTTCTTCCATCTTCTGGTGTTTAAGTTTTTTCCTTGTCTCGGGACTTTCTTATGATTTGTTCCTATGGTATTCCACTGCCGTTGTTGTTTGAAATGGGGCCATAATAGATGAGAAATGGCGATTTCTTACCGTCAATCATTTATTATTTCACAAAGGTAGTATTGAATGACTATTCAGCCAAAAATCAATAGAATACGCATTGAAAGAGACTAAACTGTGTTAAGATGTTTGAATTCAGTAACCAAATTAAAATGTGAACACTTTGTCTCAAAACACTGGTTTTTGCCAATCTTGTCATAAACTAGAGTAGGGTAATTCGTCGCCTTAAGTTTTCTCGCAATATATTAATACATTTGTCAAAAACACTTAATGTAATAATCACACTGACAGACAAATGCATTTTTAATAATTGTTTTTTGTCGGCTAAAAATGAGCTGTATCTTGAAATCCAAAATGATCCTTTATTGGTGTATATTTTATTTCAAATTACCAGATCAATTTCGAGGGTGAAAGCATATTGATTAAATAATGATCTGTGTGTATATTAATTTGTAAATACTTAAATTAGAAAAAATCCTCACAGTTGACGTCCATCATGGAACAGATGTTAATATGCGACAAAATATGGCTCATTTGGGCCATTTTCGCTCCAATCTTCGTAAAGAACTTTCGGATATCAAAAAAGTTTTCCTATAAATTCAAATTTTAATTTACGTTTCTCTTATGTACTTATCTTTGACAAGACGTGGATATAACAAATACAATTGTTAAAGGTGTTTTTCAGTAATTCCAGAGAGAAAAAAATAATAAAATCACATTGCTGTTTGATCCATTATTAAACAATTTACAGTGGTTTTAATTTTAGACGGTCCTGCTTAACATAATTTTCAAGGCTTCCACAGTTAAAAGGTGAAGTTTCAGTAATGACTTTGAATTGATCTAAGAATACCTTTCACAGAGAAAAAAAAATGGTTCGTATTTAAAAAACACAAAAAAAGAATAGTGGATAACATGAAACATCAGCGATGGCTCAAAATTACAATTACATGCTAAAATCTGCAAGGAATCTTCACAAGAAAAACACAAATGAGACAAGAGACAAACTTAAAAAAGTTTGGAACTCAGGACAGCCGGCACGACACAAGCAAAAGCCAGCATTAGTGTTAAACAGGTATATGGGCAACCAAAACTCCCTTATATGTCCTGTTTGCCTCGAGTATAATTAGCATCCAAAGAACGCCCAAAACAGATAGACTACTAACTCTTTGGCCGCAATTTTGGAAGGGAGATAATATGACAATAGGTTATTTTGAAAGATTTGTGAAGGGGTGCTCACCGCTAATCTGCCGGTTTGCTCACATTGTTTGTATATAATCTACCATCACAATTTTTAATATCCATTGTTTAACTTTACTAAGAGATATAGATAGACTGATTTCTTAAACTTACCAAACCTATCAAATATGATCTTCGTCATATGTGCCAAACCTTTCTGTGCACATCTCCCGGCAACCTTTTCAATCTATTCCTTTGTCTCACTAAAGGTTGATTCAAAGTCAACATTTTCTATCTGGCAATTACAAAGCATGTGTGAAATCGAGTACAAAAATTCTCCCTGTCTCAATAAAATAAAATCAGATATATAGATGAATACTGAGGCAACAACATTTACAATTTGATATTGTAGTTTCAAGGAGGTAGTATATGGATCTCCCTCATGCTTTGTAACATATACATCTACCAATTCATTTACGGTTGCTACTCTTACCCTCTTACTGCAAATTTGGTGTTTTATCTTTTCAATATCTAACACAAAACTGAGCTGTAAGCCATAGCTTTCGTTAGGCTTCTTTTTATACTTTAACTTCTTCTCTTAGTAACCTTGTAATATTCACAAATGGGGTTAATAACAAACTTACACAACAGAATTGTCGAAAGCCAAATCTAAAGGCAGGCAAACCAAAGAAAAAAAAATGTCCAACGCAATGTCCTGACTTCGTACAGACATTTCAAAAGAAATGGTGGACTAAACCGGTTTTATATACCGGACGATTTTCCAAAGCAGGAAAAGTTGGACAACTTGCTTGGTTTCTTCACCTCCCACTTTCCTCCAACCTTGCCGCGCATGACCCTATTTCGTTCACGCTGTTTATAATGCATACTCTCATTAAGAAACTGAAAGTGAAATGTACCAGTGACTTCAGAGCATACATTGAAAACTCCAAAAAATGACATTTGTGATTGGTTTAAAAAGAAAGAAATATTGTACATATAAAGGAACACGGAAAAATTCTAAAAAACTGAAAATCCGAAAATATGACAAAACAGAGATACAAAATGTAACCCCTATCGAGACATGAAAACAGAAGTAGACAAAGAACGACACAACGAAAAAGGCACTTACAGTGTAATACGCTCCGATTAAATCACATCAAACATTAGAACAAAATCCTTTAGGGACCGACCATTTAACTTGAAAAGGAGGGGGGGCTATGTTTTTTTTTCTAAAAAAACATTTTGGATCTGATTAAATGTGAAAAAATATTTTGGCTGCCAAAATGATGAAAAAAAAATTTCTGAATGAGGCTTTCTGCCCAAAAAAAATAATGTTAATTTTGAAAAAAAAATATTTTGTTCATACGCGTGCATAAAATAAATAATTTGTTTCGCGCGAAGCGGGAAAAAAAATTTTTGTCCAGAAAAAAAACCATAACCCCCCTTCAGATTAAATGGTCGGTCCCTTATAGGATTCATGATGCAGTCGTGTTTTAAAAGTCTTCGCGATTATAATTTATATTTATAATACTTTTTTGTCTAAACCATTCCCAGATACGAATTGTACGTAGAGTTTTATTCAGTTGTCCTAGAAATTTCATTTGTCTTTCCATTTTACCCTTATCGAGACATGAAATAAGAAGTGGAGAAAAAAACGACACAACGAAAAAAAATTACAGTGTAATACGCTTCAATTCAAATCAAACATTTGAACAAAATACTTTATCGGTAATTTGTATGAGCTTCCTTTGATCTCATGAAGCAAATATTTTTAGCATTTGCCACTGCCCAAATACGAAAAAATATCGGCAAAAAGTGACTTGCGCCACGCCTTTCTTGTCAATCAGCGCATTAATTTGTAAGCAAAGAAATATACATCTACAAAAACCGTAAAGGATCGCACAAATTCTTTTACTAATCAATAGTCAATTCATAATTTTTTAAAAATTGATTTCCATTTTTCAAAATTTGTTGTATCAAATGAATTCGTGAATTACCGATAAATACAGATTAATACATGGGCATTTCCATATTGGCCTGGTTATCATCCCGAGACACCCATATTGGCCCAAGACGAAGTCGAGGGACAATATGGGTCGAGGGATGATAATCAGGTCAATATGGAAATGTACATGTATTAAACTTTTTATTACATACTTCCGACGTTTAGAAATGCCAGGCCGATATGGACCGGATGTCGTTTATTTGCCCAGGCCAATATGGACCGGAAGTCATTTATTTTGTCTGAGATGCACGAGGAGCATAAAATAACCTATTATTTTCCTGGGGTGTGGAAATATGGACAGTTTACTTCCGGTCATATTGATCATGCAAAAACGCTTTTATTTCTACTAAGTATGTAATAAAAAAGAATATTATACAAAAATTGTTTCGTATACTTCAATATTGTCTCCAATAATAAACTCGCCCACAAAATGCGCTCGTCCATTATGTCGACAATATTTTTTGTATCCGAAACAAAACTTCCATTATTCTGTGTTTATATGACCCATGATGCAGTCATGTTTTAAAAGTCTTCACCATTATAATTTATATTTATAATACTTTTTGTCTCAACCATTCCGAGATACATAATGTACGTAGAGTTTTTATTCAGTTGTCTTAGAAATTTCATTTGTCTTTCCATTATATTTTTGACATTCAAGGCATTCTGATACCAAAAACGTGCTATGTCGACATCATTGATATATACTTATATTACATATGACAAAGTATCCTATCAATTTCATTGGCTGAAACAGTCACGTGATTTCAAAAATATTTAGCGTATTTTCAGCTTTGTTTCTATTTATATGTATATTGACGCCATGTTTCTATTTTTAAATATATTGACGCTATGTTTCTATTTATAGTTTTGTTGACGCTATATAACTAAATTTATTTCCAGTTTGACTTTCAAGTCTTATTTTTTCGCCGCGAAAGATCTTATAATAGTAATAATAAAAAGTAGGGTCTTTACACATATTAAGAGCACGGAGATATTAAACAGCCGAAATCGATACAAATCGATTTAAAAGTTGTCCCACGGTATTTTTAAGCGCTGCAGATATATAGAAAAACAAAAAAAGTTTTCTGGTTTCTTTTATTGAAAATAACAGATGTGTTTGCATATATTATCCTTTGCACACATGCAACAAACTCACTCTTGTCGGTGTACAGATTGATTTCATTTTCGCCTTCAGCCAGAGCTTCTACTTGGAAATAAATTCAGACATGTTGACAAAATCTTACTAGACAAAAATGCAATGAGATACAACCAAAACTACATATGTAATATAACAATAATGGACCTTTTACTCTGTCAATATGTTATATATGGACCTGTTAGGAATATATTGACCTCGGACTACGTCCTCGGTCAATATAAACCTAACAGGTCCATATATAACATATTGACCTCGTAAAAAGTCCATAATTGATAAATATCGACATAATGAGCAATATATGGTCAAGTCAACTGAATTTATACAAGTTGCTACTGTCGCCGGGTATTTTTACCATGTAGGCTAATAAAATTAAGTTGAATGGCTGCCCATATTTTATTCTGTAAATATTATAAAGTTTCATAAGTAATAGTAATAAATATTTTACAAACGGATAAATAAAGAATTCAAATAATTGAATCTTCAAGTTAAATAATATGAAAACCAACCTGTAAATGCTAGTGGTGTAAGCCACCCGGCCAGGTCAACGCCTTAATACAGAATGCCAGAATGTACAGGCACAGATAGGTAAGACAGGTAAGAATTCGTGCAAGGTATTTAAAAGATGTGCTCTATTCGTTTTCAGAAAGCCAACTCAGTATCTTTTTCTTACAATAACAAAATACCGTAGTTACTGTGAATTTTGTTTCTGCATATGCGCATTTCGACAACTTATGTCTCTTCAAGGCAGACAAAATCAAAACATTTGGACGTCCATACACCAAACGACTGTAAAAACTGATAGAGAACAAGTAACCAAAAGATCAAATAGAAAAGCCAAAATCAGCTAAGGACAGAGCTATTGCAAGAGAAAGATACTCCTTAGTTTAAAACAAAATTTTCCAAAATTTAGATTTTGCAAATTTCCAAGTGAAATCGGTTTTCGGACCAGCACCGAAGTACTGGCTACTGGGTTGGTGAATACCCTTTTGGACTAACAATCTCATGTTTAAATGAAAAATATACCACAATAACTTGATTCGCCTTCAGGTTATGCTAACATGTGAAGCACAGTTTATCTCATTATTCTTGTCAAAAATCATTCTACAATCCTCAATATATTAAAATAAATTCTTTATACTCTGAAAATACTCTGAGCTCTCATAATAGGCAATGGACTGAAATAACCCCCGTGTCCCTCCTAATTTACGGACCCTACACATTTTTACTCCACTTACATCCCACGTAAATCATTTAATTACCATGACTATAACTTGCATGCAATGGTGAAACAGGCGTCTTCTTAGACTCATCCAATCTCATCGTGAAAACAAATCTGTTTTGGCAAACTTTTTTTTTGACTTTTAGCGTCTCTTCTTACTTATAAAAAACCGTTAACATTGTGTTAAATACAAAATGTACAAAAAACCTAAGCGACAAAATTATTACTTTTAAATAGACCAATAAACAGTTCTTTAAACATTTTAGTAAAACATATATATGTAGGTACGAGAAAGGCCAAAAATCCGTTTTGTAAGGGTGTCTTAATAAATTGAATGTAATTTATTTTTATGAATCTAGTTTTTTCAATGGCACACCAGAAAAAAATGGTAATAAAAAATAATCTTGCAATAATACACTGATAGGGGCTTTAAGTGTAAATTGTGGACCAATCTTTGCAAGAAAATGGATTTTCGTGCAGTGGCCTGCAATATGCTAAAACATACATGTTTTAAAGACATTACATATTTAGAAATAATAGCTAAAACATTAGTTTTTAAAATCTGCGTCACTCACTTCAGCCACGTTTTTCTGCGACAAAAAAGCTTTTGTATATATTTTAAATAATAAATCAACGAAATATTTAAAAAAAAAAAACTCATGACATTGCTGTGTGACTTAAACCAAAGTACAAGTTTAAGCAAAAGCATTTTTTTCACTATCTGAATCATATGACTGATCGTTACAATGTGTCTATATCACAAATGAAGATGGAAATATTTCAATAGATCCCAAATTATTGCTGTATTGACAGTAATTTCGGTATTTAGTTTTTTATTACTACTGTGCCGATGCCACTGCTGGTGGACTGTTAGTCCCCGAGGGTATTCACCAGGTGTGATTGTGTGACGGTTGTCACATGTGAAGTATGTCATGCTTTCTCTTCTGGGGCACCTGATGACGTTTTCGTTTTTTAGGGGTTTACAATGTTAGTGTTTTATTTTTGGTGGTGTATTCTGTTTATTTCGTCTTCATCGTTTACGTTTCCTGTCTGTATTCGATCATCATAATCATTTATTCTAGATTGATGGTTTTGGTCTTTTCTTCGGAATTCATTTTGAAATTTACCACTAACATTGCAGATTACATTTCTTCTTGACATGTCGAATAGTTAAGAAGCAAAGTTTTGTTCATGTCGAATCCCTGTGTAATTTTTTCAACTTTTTGTTTATGGTAGAAGCAAATGCAATAGTTCAGGCTTCATTATCTACAAGTACATAAAATTGAAATTGGTTTGACGACCTTCAAGCACTGTAAACCCGTGAAGATCATAATCTTGATAAAATACAGCATTCCCAATTTTATTGCAATTTTGTTTGCAATGCCTGAACATCTTCGAGTGCCAAAACAAAAGTGTCAGATTTTAGTATAAAAACAGTGAACAGGACACTATCCAACATTTTAGCGCATTTCGTACGTTGGTTCGCAAAGATAAAAGAGAAAATGACGTCATCAAACAATTTGTGTTTCACGAAAACAAGATACAGGCCTAACAGATACGTTTTTAACAATTTCATCACTTCTGAAACCAGAAACAAAGGGATTTCCGGTCATAAACACATAATGTTGACACCCAAAATAGCCGTCTTTCTGACACGGGCAGTGGATTTTGTTGTATCAAACATTGCTTCCAGCATGTTGTCTTGTGTTGAAACTAAGGACCTTTAATTATTGCAAAGCTCATATCCGAAGCAATGCATCATAGAAAAAGATCAGTATTTGTCTTTAAACAAGATCAATATTTGAACATACAGGAAAATTAGGGGTTTACACAAGTGTAATGCACTTTCCTTGACAACTTCAATAACCCGAATTCACATGTGTCGAATTTTACAAAATGCAGATCTATGGCACTAAAATGCGGAATTTTGGATCACCTAAACTCGTCTGTTCTTTACCGGAATTGAGTTGTCAAATGCCTGCAATTTCTCAAGACATCTCATTTGCCTTTCCTCAGCGTTGACTTCTCCCAATGGTCGATGGATCGCCTAATACATCGATAAAACTAGTCGTAAAAATGTCTTCTGATTTTGTGAATTCAATTATCGCCAAAACATGTTAAGATTGGTCTATCCATCGTTATTTTTGTTGGTCTATCCATCGTTATTTTTGTTGGTCTATCCATCGTTATTTTTGTTGCAAAATTGTAAGGGGTCAATTCGTTGTTCAAAAGATGCCTTAGAGTTTGTATATTATAGGTTTTTGTTTTATATGAATTTTAATAATTAGTGCAGTTTCTTTTTTCCATTAGTATATTAGGTAATAGTCTAGCCTTATTTCTTAGGTTGGCATACTGTGAGGGCTGTAAGGAGCTTATTAATACAAAGAGCAGCAGAACATTCTTCTAACCGACTCACGGTTGGAAAACTAGGGACCGATATGGAGTTCAACTTATGTGAAAGGAGATCAATAAATGAAGTTGAGGCATTTAATGTCACTTATCTCCCTCATGCATAGCTCTGTCCTTGGCTGAATTTTGGCTTTTCTATTTAGACCCTTTTGGTTATTTGTTCTCCATCAGATTTTAAACGTTTTGGTTAATGGACTTCCATATGTTTTGGTTTTATCTGCACTGATGAGACATAAGTTGTCGAAATGCGCATATGCAGAAAATAAATTAACGGCGATGCCTCTGCTGGTGGACTGTTAGTCCCCGAGGGTATTCACCAACCCAGTAGTCAGTACTTCGGTGCTGACCCGAAAACCGATTTTATTATTTAATTTTGCAATATCTAAATTTTACCTGATTTTGTTTAAAACTACGGAGTATCTCCCTCATGCATAACTCTGTCCTTGGCTGAATTTTGGCTTTTCTATTTAGACCCTTTTGGTTATTTGTTCTCTATCAGATTTTACACGTTTTGGTTAATGGACTTCCACGTGTTTTGGTTTTATCTGCACTGATGAGACATAAGTTGTCGAAATGCGCATATGCAGAAAATAAATTAACAGTAACTTCGGTATTTTGATATTTATTACCACTGGGCCGATGCCTCTGCTGGTGGACTGTTAGTCCCCGAGGGTATTCACCAACCCAGTAGTCAGTACTTCGGTGCTGACCCGAAAACCGATTTTATTTAAATTTGCAATATCTAAATTTTACCGAATTTTGTTTAAAACTAAGGAGTATCTCCCTCATGCATAGCTCTGTCCTTGGCTGAATTTTGGCTTTTCTATTTAGACCCTTTTGGTTATTTGTTCTCCATCAGATTTTACACGTTTTGGTTAATGGACTTCCATAT
>MJUU01039313.1:17107-30926 GCA_002080025.1 Modiolus philippinarum
TTTTCAAAATGGCGGCCGTTGCCATGGAAACAGGGAAAGGGCGGGAAAATTAAAAGTGCTCTGAATTGGGTGAAATTTTACAGAAAGATTGGGTAAAGGATGGAGAACATGTTTTGAGGATAAAAATCTTTAAAATGGCGGCCGTTGCCACGGAAACGGATAAAAGGCGGGAAATAAAAGTTCTCGAAGTTGCAGGACACTAACGAAAGATGATGTCAAAATTTGCAGGACTTCTAATATGGGGGTGTTTGGGCGACTTCTGTGTTTGCATCCAAACACAATTATCACTTGTTATTATTTGTTTTTTTCTTCTTCTTTCTTCCGCTCAATTCTTGTCCGACACGTTTCTCAGAAACTATTGGTCCAAACTTTATGAAACTTCACAGGAATGTTGGCCTATATGAGTAGATGTGCAGAAACCTTTCAAAATTTTCAAAATGGCCGCCGTTGCCATGGAAACGGAAAAAAGGCGGGAAAATTCAAAGTGCTCAGAATTGGATGAAATTTTACAGGAAGGTTGCCTAGCATGCATAGAATTGATTTTTTTCATAGGAAGGTTGCCTAGCATAAACAGAATTGATTTTTGGTCTCAAAATTTTCAAAATGGCTGCTGTTGCCATGGAAACGGAAAAAAGGCGGGAAAATTCAAAGTGCTCAGAATTGGATGAAATTTTACAGGAAGGTTGCCTAGCTTGCATAGAATTGATTTTTGGTCAAAAAATTTTCAAAATGGCGACCGTTGCCATGGAAACGGAAAAAGGCGGGAAAATTCAAAGTGCTCAGAATTGGATGAAATTTTACAGGAAGGTTGCCTAGCATGAATAGAATTGATTTTGATCTCAAATTTTTTTAAATGACGACCGTTGCCAAGGAAACAGAAAAAGGTGGGAAAATTCAAAGTGCTCAGAATTGGGTGAAATTTTACAGGAAGGTTGCCTAGCATGCATTAAATTGATTTTGGTCTTGAAATTTTCAAAATGGCGACTGTTGCCATGGAAACGGTAAAAAGGCGGGAAAATTTAAAATGCTCCAATTTGGATGAAAGTTTATGGGAAGGTTGTCTGACATGTGTAGAAATGATTTAAGCCTCACCATTTTTTTATAAGATGACTTCTATTGCCATGGAAATGGAAAAAGGCAGGACAATTCAAAATGGTTCAATTGGATGAAATTTTACCGATAGTTATCTGATGTGTAGTTATTAATGCTAAGTCTTAGAAATCTCATAGATGCTGCTGTTGTCATAACATTAACAATGTTCGTTTGGGGGACATCTGTAACGCTCTGCGTTACAATAAGCAATATTTCTTTAAAGAGTTACTCTTCTGTATCCAATGCGACCATCTTGAACTGGAATGGATCAACCACACACGAGTTTTTAAGTGGACTACTCATGGACTTAGTTGCCAAAATTTAGTTCTTTACTGGACTAGTAGTTTTAAAGACCTTTGTCTTTCGCATAGAAGCATGTAAATGTTAACTATATTACCTGCTGGTTGCCTTCTTGGACGAAAGCAAACCTACCAGGCACCCTCTTGAAGAGAATCATCCAAGAACCATTCTTAGTAAATTTGATTATAAAGAAAATAGTTTCAAAAGATTAAAATTATGAATTGTCGTCTCTTAAGGTCAAATGCTTAACTATGTTCTCCACTGACTGCAATCTTGGATGGTTTGCGGACCTGCTGGATATCATTTTTAAACTTAGACCATACCATATTCAGAGATCATGACTGAATGTGTTTTCATAGGGTTCAATGTTAAACTATGTGCTAGTCAACTTGAATAAGGAAATAAATTTGAAAGGGGACTGAGAGTATTTTTTTAAAATTGTATTAAGTTGTTTCAGAAGAGATTTTTGCATGAAAAGTTTACGATAGATCATTGGCCGACAAACCAAGGATATACACCAAGTGATCGCAAAGTCTCACATTGGCTATAGCTACATTTGTAGGTAAACTAACTAGAGGCTCTCAAGAGCCTGTATAGCTCACCTGCTCCACGGCTGACATAAACTGCAGCCCAAATTACCTCAATAAAGTGTCTCATTTTCTAGAAGTTTCAAGAGATCTTTGAGCTTGTTTTCACCATAGGGTCAAATGTTAAACTATGTTCCCTGCTGGCGGCCATCTTGGATGAAGTGCAGACTTGTCATACATATTTCTTAAAGAAGATCACTAAAGGCCTATTTTCACCAAGATTCCAACTGGTCAAGTAGTTTTAGAGAAGGTCTTTGAATGTGTTTTCCCGATAGGGTTCAATGTTAAACTATATCCTCAGCTGGCAGCTATCTCGGTGCAGATGCAGACTTACCAGACACAGTTGTCAATTGGGACCAACTATGGACAGTTGTCACCAAATATGGTTCCAATTGGTATTGTAGTTTCAGTAAAGAAGATCTTTGAATTAGTTTTCCCATAGGTCCAATGTTAAACTAAGTTTTACTTTGTCACAGGACGGATCTGCACCAAAGTAACAAACTTTGTCAAAATCTCATAAGTTTCATTTATGCAATGTTTAAATTGAATCCATTGAGTGGTTTTCTATTACTAGTATATTTTTCTATGTATTTCCCCTTAGGGTCCAATTTCATCGCTGGCGGCCATGTTGGATGATGGATCAGCACCGAAATAACAACACTTGGTCAGCCTCTCATAGGCATCATTTATGAAAAGTTTGGTTAAAATCTATTCAGCATTTCTCTAGAGGAAGATCTTGTTAAGTTCACAGCTGGTGACACTTGGTCAGCACCTGACAGGCATCAATCATGTCATGTTTGATGTGAGTCAATTCAGCAGTTCTTTAGAAGATCTTTGTGTGCATTTCCCATAGGGTCCAATGATGTCGGTCTTGTAAGATGACGAATCGGCACCAAAGTTAAGGCACTTACTATAGTCAGCATCTCATAAGTATGGTTCAAAGCCATTCAGTGGTTCTCAAAAAGAAGTTCTTTGTATGCATTTCCCCATTAGGTCCAATGACGGCCGTGTTGGATGACTGATCGGCAACAATGTAACAACACTTGGTCAGCACCTCATAAGCATCATTCATTCCTAAGTTGGTTCAAATCCATTCAGTGCCTCTCAAGAAGTTCTTTGTATGCATTTTCCAATAGGTCCAATGTTTAAATTAGTTCCCCTCTGGCGGCTATGTTGGATGATGGATCGGCACCAAAGTAACAACACTTAGTCAGCACCTAATAAGCATCATTCATGCCAAGTTTGTGGTTCGAATCCATTCAGTGCCTCTCAAGAAGTTCTTTGTATGCATTTTCTAATAGGTCCAATGTTTAAATTAGTTCCCCTCTGGCGGCTATGTTGGATGATGGATCGGCACCAAAGTAACAACACTTAGTCAGCACCTAATAAGCATCATTCATGCCAAGTTTGTGGTTCGAATCCATTCAGTGTTTCTCAAGTAAAATTTTAGTATGCATTTTCCCATAGGATCCAATGTTAAAAGTCAGATCTCCGCTGCCGGCCATGTTGGAAGGATCGGAAAACTTGAATGTGTTTAAAAAAATGCAGTCCTTGGCATGCTGAACAACTTTGTAATTTTAACTTGACCAATATTTCAAAGCATTTTGGAATATAGGACAAAAAGTATAAAATCACAAAAAATATGACAAATAAAGGGCCATAACTCATATATAGTTACTAGGATTTTCTTCAAAATTTCCTTGTGCATGGGTAGACCTTAACATGCTGAACATTTTTGCAACTTCTTAACCTCTATCTGTTATAGTTTTTTAATAAAAAATAAACATCAAAATTTTGAAAATTCTATGGAAAAGGGCAATAACTCTAAGACAGGTCATCAGATTTTCTTCAAAATCATATGATAGGTGGATCTTGTCTTGCTAATCATTTTTGTCCCTCGTCAGATTTTCGATATCTGTAACGTTTTTTTTAGTTATTTGCCAAAAACTGTAATTTACCCCTATGTTCTATTTTTAGAAACGGCAGCCATTTTGTTTGACCTAAGACATAGACAATAACAAATTTGAAACTAGATACCATTCGGTGATGATTCAGTTGAAGTTTGGTACCATTTGACCCAGTGGTTTCATAGGAGAAGATTTTTGAAAGTGAGCTCACGACGGACGGACGACATACGTCAAGTGATGGCAATAGTTCACCCTGGCATAGCCAGGCGAGACAAAAATTGCAAGGTTCCCCTTATAACCTAGTTGATGCATATTTCTGAAATTTTGAAGAAAAATATGAAACAGAATACTTTTTTTTTAATTCAGCGTTCTTGTTTGGTTTCCATGGTAAGTGAGAGCTTCACTATTCATTACAACCAATTTCAGACCACTATTCAAATTAAAAATGGGCAGGTGTTCCCCTTATAATCCAGGTAATACAAATTGCTGAAATCAAAACATTCCAAGTCCCCCTTTCAAAAAAATCAACAGGGGTTCCCCTTATATTCTAGTTCATACATATTTCTGAAATTGAGAAAAAATATGTTGCAGACAACTTTTTTCAAAGATTTCTTCTGTTCTGGTTTGATTTCCATGGCTGAACTGAAAACTCCACCATCCATTACAACCCATTTCAGACCACCATTCAAATATAAAAGACTACGCTCAGCGCAGCATTATACGATCGCAGCATGTGGACCACTGAAATTTGAAAAAGTGTTCACTAAAATGAATGTGGACACAATAAGGGTCTTGACACATAAAACTAGAGGCTCATATAAGCCTGTATTGCTCACCTGGTGACTGGTTTTATTCATTGTCACGAAGAGACCACCCATTCATACTACAAATCAGTTCACCAGATGTTACATTATCAATCTTGGATGAGTAACAAACATAATTACAAACTTTGAAAAGGAACACCCAAAGACAATCGTAACCAAACTTGGTTCCAATTGGCTCAGTAGGTTCTGAGGAGAAGACACGTGAATGCATTTCCCTGAGGGTCCCTATATTAAACTAATGCATTTCCCTGAGGGTCCCTATATTAAACTATGTTCCACGCTGGCGGCCATCTTTGATGAGGTACGAACGTCAAAATCACAAACTTTGAAGGGGACAAGCCAAGGACTATTGTGACCAAGTTTGGTTGAATTTGGCTTAGTAGTTTCAGAGGAGCAAATCTTTGGATGCATTTCCCATAGGGTCCCTATGTTAAATTATGTTCTCTGCTGGCAGCCACCTTTAATGAGGTATGAACATGAAAATCACAAACTTTCAAGGGGACCACCTAAAGACTATTGTGATTAAGTTTGGTTCCAATTGGCTGTGTAGTTTCAGACAAGAAGATTTTTGAATACTTTTCCAATAGGGTCCTATGTTAAACTATGTCCTGTGCTGACGACCATCTTGGATGAGGTGGGAACATAAAAATCACAATTTTTTAAGGGGACCATCCAAGGACAATTATATCCAAGTTTGGTTCCTATTGGCTTATAGTGGTTGAATGTATTTCCAATATGGTCCCTATGTTAAACTTTGTTCCCCGCTGGCGGCCATCTTGGATGAGGTACAACCACAAAAATCACAAACTTTAAAGGGGACAACCTGAGGACTACTGTGACAAAATTTGGTCCACATTGGCTCAGTGGTTTCAGAGGAGGAGATCTTTGAATGCATTTCCCGTAGGGTCCTATGTTAAACTATGTTCCCTAGTGGCGGTCATCTTGGATGAGATGCTAATCTGCTGGACATATGTAGAAATTGTAGTCTTGGAAGAGCTCAAAACTTTTTTAATTCACATTTAACCTCCATCTCAACAGTTTTTGAAATAAAAGTAAAAATGTTAAAAAATCGTGAAAATTCAAAGAAAAGGGGGGCCATAACTCCTATGTGGGTGATCAGATTTTCTTCAAACTTGCAGGAAATGTGGATCTTACTATGCTGACCATTTTTGTAATTTGAACTTCACTTCTTTCTTCTACCATTTTAAATATAAAGACTAAAAGTAACAAAAAAAAAAAACCGAAAATTTTACAGAAAAGGGGCAATAACTCCCAAGATGGGTTATCAGATATTCTTCAAAATTGAAGGGCGGGTAGATCTCATCATGCTGATCATTTTTACCCTGTCAGATTTTTTATATCTGTAACGGTTTTAGAGAAATTTGCAAAAAACGGCAAATTACCACTTTAATCTATTTTTAGTAACAGCGGCCATGTTGTTTGGTCTACAGACATAAAAATCACAAACTTGAAAATGCATACCCTGGAGTTGATTCAGACCAAGTTTGCTTAGTATTGGCCCGGCAGTTTCAGAGAAGATCTTTGAATAAAAGTTAACGAACGGACGGACGACAGACGGACAGACGACGGACGCCGAGTGATGGCAAAAGCTCACATGGCCTTTGGCCAGGTGAGCTAATAAAGGGCTACGCCGAGCGCATCATGATACGACCGCAGCATGTCGACCACTGAAATTTGAACAAGTGTAATTTTAAGTGAGTGTGGACATACCAAAGAGCTTGACACAATAACTAGATGAACACAATCAGGGGTTTGACCCAGTAATAAGCTGGACACAAACTATGGAAAATGAAAATTAGCCCTTTTCATTCCTCTTTGACCCCTTATAGCTCGGAATCAGTAACAGCTACGCCAAATCCGTTGAAATACCACTGAAAGCTTATAGCCAGAGGAATCCAAAGAATACAAGAATAGAATTCCTGGGTCCCCCCCGCTCATGCAATATACTAGTATACTGTATATGAAATTGAAATATTTTCAAACATTCAGGGCAGTTCCAAAATTAAATATATATGTGTGGATTAAAAAAGGATCGACCGCCGTGGTTCCAACTTGACCAAGGTATTAGTGGAATTAACATTGGTATAATTTTCATGAAAATCTGTCAAAATTTGTTGCCATGAGAGCGCTTACAAGGTAAATTTTTGGATAAAACAGAGTCATTATTTTCGACAAAGTACCATAACTCCATAAAAAAATATCGACCGAGGCTAATTTTCGAACTTGACCAAGGTATTAGTGGTATAAACATTTGCTATAAATTTCATGAGAATCCTTCAAAAATTTGTAGGCATGAGAGCGCTTACAAGGTCAATTTTTGGCTAAAACGGTGTTGTTATTTTGGTCAAAGTCCAATAACTCCGTCAAACAGTCTCGACGGAAACTGATCTTCAAACTCAACAAGGTATTAGAGATATAAACATTTGGTATAAATGTCATGAAAATCCGTTAAAATTTGTAGCCATGAGAGCACTTACAAGGTCAAATTTTGACAAAAACAGTGACATTTTTCGTCAAAGTCCCATAACTCCGTCAAAAAATATAGACCAAGGCTGATTTTCCAACTTAACCAAGGTATAATGATAGAAACATTTGGTATAAATTTCATGAGAATACATCAAAATTTGTAGCCATGAGAGCGCTTACAAGGTTTATTTTTGGATAAAATCGTGTCGTTATTTTCGTCAAAGTCCCATAACTCCGTAAAAAAATATTGACCAAGGCTGATTTTCGAACTTAACCAAGGTAATAATGGTATAAACATTTGGTAAAAATTTCATGAAAATCCGTCAAAATTTGTAGGCGTGAGAGCGCTTACAAGGTCAATTTTTGGATAAAACAGTCATGATTTTGGTCAAAGTCCCATAACTCCGTCAAAAAGTATCGACCAAGGCTGATTTTCGAACTTGACCAAGGTATTAGTGATATAAATATTGGTATAAATTTCATGAAAATCCGTTATAATTTGTATGCATGAGAGCGATTACAAGAAAGTGTGACGGACGGACACACGAACGCACAGATGCACGGACGCCCGACATATCTATGTCCCCTCTCCACGTTGCAGCGGGGGACAAAAATCCCATCGAAATCCAATGAAATAAAATATTTAGGTAATCTGCAAATATGCAATTTTGGCCCCTCATAGCTAGGAAAGTAAACAAATTACCAAAAATCTAATAGGAGAGTGCCATGATAATTTTTCATAAGGAATCCATTGGAAAAAAAACTGCATCAAAATCGGACTAATTTCAGAAAAAAAAAATCGGATTCACCCCTTTCGGGCCCCAATTTATCTTGGGAACGGTACATGCCACGTGAAATTCGTTGGCATAATGCAGATTGGAAATTTTCCCAGGAACACACTGAAAGAAATCCCATAAAAATCTGATTAATAATAAAGATTCTACATTCAAATATGTGATAACACCCAATTTAGCCCTTTTTGGCCCCTTTTTTAAAAACAGGTGGGGCCACAGTAACCAAAACCCAGCCATGCCTTCCATTTGTGCCAAGGAACATTGTGATAAAATTTCATAAGGATTGATCATCTGGAAAATAATTTATTTACAGAAAAGGAACATAAGTTATTTACAGAAAACTAAAGTGTCTACAGACGATGACGACAATGACAACGATGACGACCATGACAGCACCATACCATTATACGACCACAATTTTTTTGTGGTGTATAAAAATGGACACAAACTGGTGAAAATAAAATTACCCCCTTTAATCCCTTATTAATAGGATATCGTAAGAGCTAAGCAAAATCTGTTGACTACCATCTGATCTTACATCAAGAGAAATCTAAAGAAAAAAACTCTGATTGAAATCCAATACAAAATAAAAATTCACATATTTTGTAACATTGCAATTTGGTACCTTTGATCCCTTATACATGTAGCTTGGAAACCGTAAGAGCTACGTCAAATCTGTTTCAAGACATACTTCTGAAAGCTTACAATAAGGAGAATCCACAGGAAAAAATCCCATCAAAATCTGATGAAAGCTAAAAAGATTCCACATATTTCTAAAAATTGCAATTTTGGCCCCTTTGACCCCTTGTAGATTAGAAACGGTAAGCGCTATGCCAAATCTGTTGACAAACCATTGAAAGCCTACAATGAGAGGGATCTGAAAAAAATTATCCCATTAAAATCAGATGAAAAATAAAAATTTTAGGTAATCCGCATGTTTGCAATTTTGGTCCCTTTTTGAAAAGGAAACAAGTTATCAAAAATCTGATGATGTTGCGCTATGTTAATTTTTCATAAGGAATCCATAGCAAGAAAAGTAATGGTGCATTACATGATCACAAATTTCAATGTTAAAAGGGGCATAACTCCAGAACCCTATGTACCGCTGAATCCAAAATTACACTTTGCCTGTGTTTTGTGGTAAACAAGTTACATACCAAAATACAAAAATACCAAAGTTACATCATGAACAGTAAAATTTTGTTATGCTGTACACGTGTTTCAAGGAGTAACCTCTCATCAGCAGCACTAGAATCAAACCAGAGGCTCCCAGGAGCCTGTATCGCTCACCTGGCTTTCAGTTGCCACAATCAAGGTAACATTGAAGTTATACAGTTGATCTTCAGTTTCTTAAACTTTCGTAGCTCAAACACCTCCAATATCTTGAACTGTTTTTAAAGTCTGATCATGTTTTACTATATTACTTTGTTGGGCTTTTTTGACAAAAAACGTTTTTGCTAAGGACCACTTCCGACACCAGTTTTGAAGTCGAGACGTCATTTTGTAAATGGCAGTCAACAAACAATTTTCAACATCGGTTTTGAAGTCGCAACATATCAATATTTACTTGGAAATCAAATTTCATTGAAATCAGACAGTGTTGATTTTTCCCGCCTTTTTGGCAGCCATTTTAAAAATGGCGGTCAACGAAAAATTTTTAGCATCAGTTTTGAAGTTGGACAAAAAGATCAATTTGGAAACCAATGTCTGAAATCGGACAATGTTGAATTTTCCCGCCTTTTTTGGTGGCCATTTTGAAAATGGCGGTCAACGAACAATTTTCAACACAGGTTTTGAAGTCACAACATCAATATCTATTTAAAAACCAAATTTCATTGAAATCGGACAATGTTGAATTTTCCGGTCTTTTTAGGTGGCCATTTTGAAAATGGCGGTCAAGGAACAATTTTCAACATCAGTTTTGAAGTCGCCACAGCATGACAAACATTTCATCAATTTACACTTAACCTTCATCTTCTATAGTTTTGGGAATAAAAGATGAAAATACGAAAATTAAAAAAATTCGGTGAAAAACGGGCAATAACTCCTACAAGGGTTTATGGATTTTCTTCAAAATTTCAGGGAGGGTATATCTTGATATGCTGAACATTTTTGCAATTTACACTTGAACCTCTATCTGTTACACTTTTTGAAATAAAAAATAAAAAATGCAAAAATTTTGAAAATTTAACTGAAAAAGGGTTATAACTCTGAGATGGGTTTCAGATTTTCTTCAAAATGGCACAGTGGGTAGATCTCATCATGCTGATCATTTTTACCTCATGCCAGATTTTTGATATCTGTAACAGTTTTTGAGTTATTAGCCAAAAACTGCAATTTACCCCTATGTTCCATTTTTAGCCACAGCAGCCATGTTGGTTTTCCGATCTGCACCAAAATCACAAACTTTCTCCTCATGCCAAGGAACATTTGTTTAAAGTTTGCTTTCATTTGAACCAGTGGTTTCAGAGGAGAAGATTAAAATGTAAAAGTTTATGGACGGATGACAGACGCCAAGTGATGGCAAAAGCTCACATGGCCTTTGGCCAGGTGAGCTAATAATATAGAAAGTATTAATCCAAAAAATAATCAGAAAAGAAGTACTCGATACCAAAAATACCGAAATAGGAAGCCAAATCCAGTACTAAGGACATCTACCGAGTGCCATACACAGAAAGAAGCCGTAGTATTTTTAAGGGGTTTGAAGACAGTATATTTCATTCACAAGTTATCATTCGGAAACCCTAAAATTTGCAAAATTTCAAAGTTTCAAAGAGCATAACTCTAGAACCCCAGTCGGACCTCTGAACCAAAAATCGTACTAGATATTTATAGTAAACAACTTACATACCAGGTTTGAAGACAGTATGTTATTCCATTCACAAATTATCAGTTGGAAACCCTAAAATTCCCAAAATTTCAAAGTTTCAAGGGGCATAACTATAGAACCCCTTGGACCTCTGAAACCAAAATCAATATTGGCCTGAGTTTTGTAGTAAACAAGGTTACATACTAAGTTTGAAGACCTTATGTTATTTTGTTCACAAGTTATCAGTAGGAAACCCTAAAATTTGCAAAATTTCAAAGTTTCAAGGGGCATAACTATAGAACCCCTTGGACCTCTGAACCCAAAATCGAACTTTTGGGGAATTTCCTCAGGAGTACTCTGAAAGAAACCCCATAAAAATCTAAGAAATAATAAAAATTCTACAGCCAATGTAGAAAGTTTGAGGACCTTGTGTTATTTCGTTCACAAGTTATAAACCTTCAGGGGACGGACAGACAGACAGACAGACGGACACATGACTGAGGGTATCACATAATAAATCGCCACTTCATGTGGCGGGGTATAAAAACGGGAGGGGCAACAAAATCCAAAACCAATGAAAGCCTTCATTTTGTGCCAAGAAACATTGTGTTGAAATTTCATATGGTTTGAACAACTGGAACAAAAACAAAAGAGTCTATAGACAACAACGTGGACGACAACAACAACAAAAACCTGTCTAAACCAAACACAATGTGAAGACTCTTTATATTTTGAACCTGTGTAAACCAAACACCTGTCTAAACTGAACAAATTCTTCAGTCCCAAAGGGGTTCGGTTTAGACAGGTTTCACTGGTTGCACTGTCAAGCTTATCACTATTTCCTTTTTTGGCAAAGCAACATCATCATTCGGAAACCATCGGGGACGAACGGACGGACAGACGGACAGACAGACAGACACACAACTGAGGGTATCACATAATATCTCTCCACTTGGTGTGGCGGGGTATAAAAACAGGAGGGGTAACAAAATCCAAAACCAATGAAAGCCTTCATTTTGTGCCAAGAAACATTGTGTTGAAATTTCATATGGTTTGATCAACTGGAACTTACTTTATTTAAAAAAAAAAACAAAAGTGTCTATAGACAACGATGTGGACGACGACAACAACAATGATGACAGTGCCATACCATTATACGACCAAATATTTTAGCGGTCGTATAAAAAGTGTGTTGGTGTACATAATTAGAATAAAACATATTCTACTAAAATAAAAGAGTAGTTTTCTATGAACAATAACAGGGGGTCCAACCGAAGGGTCATGTGAGCTATTGCCATCACTGGGCGTCCGTTGTCAGTCATTCGTCTGTCCGTCGTAAACTTTTTCAAAAATCTTCTCCCCTGAGACGGCTGAACCAATTTAAACCAAACTTGGAGCAAAAATATGCCATCCTAAATCAGGAAGCTCCATTTTTGGATCCAGTGTCCTAATTGTAACAGTTGCAAACCTTCCTTCCATGATGTGATTTTAGGGTTATAATATTTGTTGTAGCACTGTCATAAAAACTCAAATATTTGCTATTCAAATGGACTTGTTGGTTGTAATATTTGTTGTAGCACTGTCATAAAAACTCAAATATTTGCTATNTTTCTCTATCCGGTTGACCTAAAGCATGATAAATATACAATTAAAACCAAGTACAGGTACACTACTCACTACAAGACAACTATCTTCAAAGGTTTATCTGTTATGAAATTTTATTGCAATTGACTCAGTGAGTGGCCTGTGGTTGTTTATGTGTTATGATATTAGTCTCTATCTCAGGCAACAGATGATCCAGCGCTTGTTAGTTATGTTTAATGACGATCTTGCATCCATAAACATGGGTGTAGCCTTCGACATTTAGCAATGAATACCGCTCAAAGCGGTAAAAGGGGCCGTCTTGAAATTACTATTAGAGATGAGCAAAGCTAATTTTGAAGGCCTCATTATAACTTCAAGATGAAAGCAACAATGTGTTGTTCCATTGCGTGGTTTTACCATGTACTAGTATTTGTAAAGACTTTAACCCCATGTCCTTTTACCATATACTAGTATTTGTAGAGACTTCAACCCCATGTCCTTTTACCATATACCAGTATTTGTAGAGACTTTAACCCCATGTCCTTTTACCATATACTAGTATTTGTAGAGACTTTAACCTTATGTCCTTTTACCATGTACTAATATTTGTAGAGACTTTAACCCCATGTCCCTTTACCATGTATTAGTTTTTGTAGAGACTTTAACCCCATGTCCTTTTACCATGTACTAGTATTTGTAAAGACTTTAACCCAATGTCCTTTTACCATGTACTAGTATTTGTAGAGACTTTAACCCCATGTCCTTTTACCATGTACTAGTATTTGTAGAGACTTTAACCCCATGTCCTTTTACCATGTACTAGTATTTGTAAAGGCTTTAACCCAATGTCCTTTTACCATGTACTAGTATTTGTAAAGACTTTAACCCGATGTCCTTTTACCATGTACTAGTATTTGTAGAGAGTTTAACCCCATGTCCTTTTACCATGTACTAGTATTTGTAGAGACTTTAATCCCATGTCCTTTTACCATGTACTAGTATTTGTAAAGGCTTTTACCCCATGTCCTTTTACCATGTACTAGTATTTGTAGAGACTTTAACCCCATGTCCTTTTACCATGTACTAGTATTTGTAGAGACTTTAACCCCATGTCCTTTTACCATGTACAAATATTTGTAGAGACTTTAACCCCATGTCCTTTTACCATGTACTAGTATTTGTAGAGACTTTAACCCCATGTCCTTTTACCATGTACTAGTATTTGTAGAGACTTTAACCCCATGTCCTTTTACCATGTACAAGTATTTCTAAAGGCTTTAACCCCATGTCCTTTTACCATGTACTAGTATTTGTAAAGACTTTAACCCCATGTCCTTTTACCATGTACTAGTATTTGTAGAGACTTTAACCCCATGTCCTTTTACCATGTACTAGTATTTGTAAAGACTTTAACCCCATGTCCTTTTACCATGTA
>MJUU01039313.1:41678-57483 GCA_002080025.1 Modiolus philippinarum
ACATACCAAATATTAGGTCAATATGTGGAACGGTTTAGAAAAAAAGTCCGGAAAACTGATATTTTACCGAAATAGTCAAAGTCAAAGTCCCATAACTCCGTCCAAACTCAGTGGACCGGAACCAAACACGAACTTCATCTGTAACTCATGATGGTAGACTCACACACCAAAATATAGCTCAATATGTGGAGCGGTTTAGAAAAAAAGTCCGGAAAACTTGAGTGTGACGGACTGAAGGACGGACTGACGAAGTGCAAGCCTAAAGTCCCCTTCGGCGATGCCGGTAGGGGACTAATTAAACAGGTACGAAGCCATAGAGTAATAAAACAACAAACATCAAGAAATTCATATTTTTATTACAATAAGAAAAGAAAGATAATCATCATAAACAATGGAAAAATGCTTATACTTACCAATACTTACGCTTGGTCACCGCCGACCATCCTTCGACCTATGTGCCAATCGACCTATCCAAGAACAGAAACAAATTTTTGCCCCAAAAAGAGCAATTCAACCTATCGTCCCCATCAACCTTTAGTCCAAAAAATATGGTACCAAATCTCACCTTATTTGGATCTTTCATTATAAGATATTTTCCTTGTTTCAGCTTCATACATGTATCAATAATACATCTCAATATACCCCAGGCATTGTCCATATTTAAATTAATCTGGTTAGCAAACTCTGTAGGTTTAAACTGCTGGGTACCAAGTATTATATGTTTTGAAGTATCTCTGACACTAGATCTAGAAACATATCTAAAATGTAAACAAAATACAATGTTAGCTCACAAGGATTTTTACACCTATGGAAGTATGTACATGTATAAAAGAAATACGAAATACAGATTATCTGTTGTTCCTCTGCATACATTCAGTACCTACATATCGCAAATATACTTGACCTAATGGTAAATTGAGGCTACACAGAGGTAACTACAGCATCATATTCAATAGTATTTTATGTGGTAAACGTTGACACAAACAAGGTAAACACAGCTTGACTCACCACAACAGTGATGGTGCATTAAATGATACCCTAACACTTTTTTGGAAAACTTTTAAGAGGCATAACTCCAAAAACCACTCCCTCTTCTGAACCCTTTATAGAATCTGGACTGAGTTTAGAGAAAAGCAACTTACAATGTACATATCAAGTTCCAAGTATATATTATGTTATTTGTCAGAAACCCCCAATTCACAAAGTTTCAGAGTTTCAATGGTCATAACTCCAGAACACCTAGGACCTCTGAATCCAGAATTAAACTAAACTTGTTGTGTGATAAACTACTTACATACCAACTTTGAAGACAGTATGCTATTTGGTTCAAATTTCAAACAGAAACAATTAATTTGATAAAATTTCAAAGTTTCAATGGGCATAACTCCAAAGCCATTAGACCTCTGAACCTGAAATCGAACTTGGCCTAGTTTTTTGGGGTGGAAAGTAACTTGCATACCAAGTCTGTATGCAATTATGTTCATACATACATGTAAGTTATCAATTGGGTGAGATGAATAGATGAACACGTGACTGAGGGTATCACCGACATAATTTTTGCCTTTTTTTGTGGCTATTATGAAGTTGCTAAAATACCACAAAATTTAATTTAAACAAGACTTTATACCATAAATGAAAACACAAATATTTTGGTCCAGTGAAAATAAAATCAAACAATTTTGAAAAAAATTACAGTGGAACCTGTCTAATCCGACACAGCACGGGACCACAAAAATATGTCGGATTTCACAGGATGTCGGAATACTCAGGTTAAGATTACTTAAAAAGCTGACTTTGGGATCCAAAAATTACGTCGGATTTGACAGGATTTCGGAATACTCAGGTGTCGGATTAGACAGGTTCCACTGTACCAAATTTGCAACCCGCAAATAAAAAAAAAAACAACTTTATTTACAGTAATATTTCGCCAGCTAGTGGTTACCAATTTTTTAAAATATATGTAAAGCAGAGGCATATTTTTATAAGAGATGAAGAAACTTTTTCAAAGAAACAGCTTTCGAGATGTGACAGCTTACAAGTTCTCCCTTAAGGTTCAATGTTTAGCCAAGGTCTGAAGAGGTGGTCATCATAGATTCATATCATAAATTTAGTAAAGCACCACCTTTTTACCATGCCTAATTACATAATATCAACTAGAGGGTAGTTTTGCAATTGGGCGGATTTGTATTTCAACTCGGCATGAAAAGTTTTTCAATTGGGCAGATTTTACTTTTTTGCAAGTAGGCGCATTTCCTGTGATTTATCAGTAAAATATTTATGAAACTATCTTTAAAAAAAAAAAACAAATGCACTTAGCAAGCATAACTATAGTCACATCTATGCCGAGTTTCATGTGATTTTTTTTTCAGTTATTTGATATTATCGCCATTTTAAGTGTTTTTTTTCTTCTTCAAAAGTGAGGTTCAAAATTATCAAACACGAGAGGGCATTGTTAGACGAAAACTCTCTGAAAAAACTATATTGACTAATCTTTACTACATGTGAAATACACATCTTATTATAACATCTATTTGATAAAAGATACCATTCTAAAATTGACATTAAATTACAAGCAAGCACCGTTTTAAAAAGTAGACTTACTTGAACATTGTTTCTTACTATGTCTTTCAACCACAGACTAAAAAAATAACGTTGTCTTTCAAATAATATTTAAACAAGAGTTGTCAGAAGACAACATAGCTCGCCGGGGATTCCAGTAACCTCAATGCACCATAAATTCGAAAGTAATAAAAAGCTTTCTTCTCAAGAAAGTTACATATCAAATACATGTACAAACACCTTCATGGATTTATCTAGGATCTCATAGGGGCCGCTATTCGGACCCGTTCCCAATTGGAAATACCCTCTTTTTTTCCNCCGTTTTAAAAAGTAGACTTACTTGAACATTGTTTCTTACTATGTCCTTCAACCACAGACTAAAAAAATAACGTTGTCTTTCAAATAATATTTAAACAAGAGTTGTCAGAAGACAACATAGCTCGCCGTGGATTCCAGTAACCTCAATGCACCATAAATTCGAAAGTAATAAAAAGCTTTCTTCTCAAGAAAGTTACATATCAAATACATATGTCAAGGTCAAATTGTCTATAAATATGGTACCACAAGAAAGCTCTCATCATAAGGAAGTTACATACCAAATATGAACACCATAACACTAAAAGCCTACCTTCTAGAGGCAAGGTTAAAGTTTTTTAAAAATTGCCCTAAGGCCATGGTCAAGGTCAAGATGTCTACACATATGGTACCATTAGAAAGGTCTCATCATAAGGAAGTTACATACCCAATATGAACACCCTACCACTAAAAGCCTACCTTCTAGAAGCAAGGTTGAAGTTTTTCAAAATTGCCCTAAGGGCATGGTCAAGGTCAAAATGTCTGCAAATATGGTACCAGAAGAAAGCTCTCATCATAAGGAAGTTACATACCAAATATGAACACCCTACCACTAAAAGACTACCTTCTAGAGGCAAGGTTAAAGTTTTTTAAAAATTGCCCTAAGGGCAAGGTCAAGGTCAAAATGTCTACAAGTATGGTACCAAAAGAAAGCTCTTATCACAAGGATGTCACATACCAAATATCAACATCCTAGTTCTTCAGGTCTCCTTTCTACAAGCCAGGTTAAAGTTTTGCTGACGCCGACGCCGACGCCGTGGTGATGACAATAGCTCTCCGGACATTCGTCCCAGTGAGCTAAAAACATTGCCCTCAAAGAAAGGTGAAGGTCAAGATGTCTGTAAGTATGGCACCAGAAGAATGCTCTCATCATAATGAAGTTACATATCAAATATGAACACCCTACCACTAAAAGCCTACCTTCTAGAAGCAAGGTTAAAAGTTTTTAAAAAATTGCCCCCAGGGATAGGTAAAGGTCAAAATGTCTACAAATATGGTACCGCTAGAAAGCTCCCATCATAAGGAAGTTACTTAGCAAATATAAACACCCTACCACTAAAAGCCTACCTTCTAGAAGCAAGGTTAGAGTTTTTCAAAAACTGCCCTCAGGGCAAGGTCAAGGTCAAAATGTCTACAAATATGGTACCAGAAGAAAGCTCTCATCAAAAGGAAGTCACATGGCAAATATAAACACGCTACCACTAAAAGCCTACCTTCTAGAGGCAAGGTTAAAGTTTTTCAAAAACTGCCCTCACGGCAAGGGCAAGGTCAAAATGTCTACAAATATGGAACCAGAAGAAAGCTCTCATCAGAAGGAATTCACATTCCAATATCAACATCCTACTTCTTCAGGTCTCAATTCCACATGCCAGGTTAAAGTTTTGCTGACGCCGACCACCACGACGCCGGGGGTATGACAATAGCTCTCCGGACATTCGTCCCGGCGAGCGGGATTTTGCATATATACATTTTTATTCGGGCTTGAAATCTGTATTCCACAACTGTAATAAACTCTAGTCATGTCACCTAATTTTCTTTTATCTGTTTTTTACTTCTAAAGCATCTTCGCCCAATTGCAAAACTAACAAGAACTGTCGCCGAATGGCAGCCAAAGATACCCCCCGCTAATTGAATCCTGAATTGATATGGTAAGTGCAAAATTAAGTTGGTGTGGACACAAGACAGGTGTGGACACAGTACAAGTATGGACACAGTATAAGTATGGACACAATACAAGTATGGACACAATGATATAATCTTCAAAAAAAAACTTTTCCAAAGGGTTCCAATGAAAACACTGTCTAAATCAAACAAATATAAAATTCACCTTTTTTTCAGCCTATTTGACATTTTACACATCTACATATAGTGTTCTTCCTTTGTCTAAAGTTTCATCAAGATCCTTCAAGTGGATTAAGAGGAGTTTTGCGTATGAGGTAACCCATACATGGGGAATCAACGAAAAGTCAAAGTCGGATTATCTCCCCTTCCTGGTTTCAGACAATAATTATATTCCTTCATGCACATCTCCATATAGTGTNTCTACAAATATGGTACCGCTAGAAAGCTCCCATCATAAGGAAGTTACTTAGCAAATATAAACACCCTACCACTAAAAGCCTACCTTCTAGAAGCAAGGTTAGAGTTTTTCAAAAACTGCCCTCAGGGCAAGGTCATGGTCAAAATGTCTACAAATATGGTACCAGAAGAAAGCTCTTATCACAAGGAAGTCACATGGCAAATATAAACACGCTACCACTAAAAGGATACCTTCTAGAGGCAAGGTTAAAGTTTTTCAAAAACTGCCCTCACGGCAAGGTCAAGGTCAAAATGTCTACAAATATGGAACCAGAAGAAAGCTCTCATCAGAAGGAAGTCACATAGCAAATATAAACACGCTACCACTAAAAGCCTACCTTCTAGAGGCAAGGTTAAAGTAATCAAAAACTGCCCTCAGGGCAAGGTCAAGGTCAAAATGTCTACAAATATGGAACCAGAAGAAAGCTCTCATCACAAGGAAGTCACATAGCAAATATAAACATGCTACCACTAAAAGCCTACCTTCTAGAGGCAAGGTTAAAGTTTTTCAAAAACTGCCCTCAGGGCAAGGTCAAGGTCAAAATGTCTACAAATATGGTACCAGAAGAAAGCTCTCATCACAAGGAATTCACATTCCAAATATCAACATCCTACTTCTTCAGGTCTCAATTCCACAAGCCAGGTTAAAGTTTTGCTGACGCCAACCACACCGACGCCGGGGGTATGACAATAGCTCTCCGGACATTCGTCCCGGAAAGCGGGATATTGCATATTTACATTTTTATTCGGGCTTGAAATCTGTATTCCACAACTGTAATAAACTCTAGTCATGTCACCTAATTTTCTTTTATCTGTTTTTTACTTCTAAAGCATCTTCGCCCAATTGCAAAACTAAAAAACGCCCAATTGAAAATACTGGAAATTTAAAAATCCGCCCAATTGAAATGCGTCCCAAGTAGAGTTATGGATTACCAAAACTTTGAGCTTTTCCCACTCCTCTATTGTGAAGCCCTGTCTTTCTGTCATTTGACTTATTCCCTATAAATTATTATATTATTGCTGTATTTGCCTTGGTGCATGTTGAGACAATAGTTCACACTGACCATGTTGGCCAACCACTTTCTTTTCCAAATATTTTGAAATATTTTACAATAGAAAGGCACATGGGAACTTCAACTGAAGACTGAAATTCAACATTAGAAGCAGTAATTACCCAAATTTGATGGTGTCAGATCCAGCAAGCATAGAACAAACTGTCCATTTTGCTAATTTACAGCTGTTGTTTTTCAGTTCTGTAGCCAGTACAGCACCACGTTGTGTATCCAATTTACTTCTCCAGTCAACACCCCCACAATACTGTAAATATATCAAATATATACACCCATTATTTAAAAATAACGTATGTACAAAATGTGTCAAAATATTCTTTGCATTAATTGCTGGAAGATGGAAATAGACTAATCTAAAGAGGACAACAAAAGCAAAATAATTGAAAAGATTGGAAAAATCAATACTAATTACCATGAAAAAGGAATCGACAATTCAACCAATGGTTTATCAGAACTAATTATAGCTGAATGGCAAATTATGAACATATGCAAATGTAAATCTTGTGCATCTAGCATAGCTTTATATCTGCTCTTTTATGCAAGTAATTAATTATACTAATATAACATGAATTCCTGGTTATTATCAATTTAACAAAGTTGACATCTGACAAACATGACAATAGAATTACTCCAAATGGTTGAGTTCTGAAGATGTAATTGCACACAATAAATGTCAGTAGAGTTTTGCTCTGGAGTTTCCTCTCTTGTTTGGCTTCATGCAGACTTTTGGTATTTTGATACATAAAAGTTTATACGTGTATGTAAAACTTAGTTTCAATAATCCGTAGAAATTGCCATCTATTTGAATTCTAATCACTGCAGTTCCACTTAATTAAATAATGTATAAAAATTACCCTAGAATCCCATTCATTAAGTGTCTTAATGTTACAGAACTGAACTTCTCCTGATGTGCCTGTCATAACAGCATCATGTTCACACCGACATATCAATTCTATACCATTTCCTAAGTCAAATTTTCTATACCTGTAAACAATGGTAAATTATCACATAAAAATTCTGTAAACAATTAATTTTCAAATTTCAATCTCCCTTATCTGTAAACATAATTTCTTGATAAAAATTCCATAGAAAATGTCATCACTTAATACTTCTTTGTTTAATTTTCCAAAAAAAAATACCAGATGTAATGTAAACAAATGTCATGAATGAATAAGTATAAATCAGAAAAACAATGTAACATTCAAAGCTAGACTTCACTTTACACTTGACTTGAAACTTGACTTTCTCCATTTTCAAAAACTTAATACACCCCATTTCTGCTTTCTACCTTAACCTTTTATTGTAAATATTCCAACTACAATGGAACTTTGATCACTCGAACATCCAAAGTACCGATTAAAGCAGTTTGAGCCAGAGGGGTGTTCAAGCTGTGAATGAATTTGAACGAAGGCGCCAAATAAAGGGTTCGAGATATCCATGGTGTTCAAGCTATTGTAGTTCTAGCTGTGAATGAATTGGAATGAAGGGTCCAAATAAAGGGTTCGAGATATCCATGGTGTTCAAGCTATTGTAGTTCTAGCTGTGAATGAATTGGAACGAAGGGTCCAAATAAAGGGTTCAAGATATCCATGGTGTTCAAGCTATTGTAGTTCTAGCTGTGAATGAATTGGAAGGAAGGGTCCAAATAAAGGGTATGAGATATCCATGGTGTTCAAGCCATCAGTGTTCAACTGTATATGACATGTATGACAAATATGTGATTTAACTTCCTCTCCTCCATTTGGAGTGTATACTGTGAATTGAGATATTTTTGCGGTACTGTGCCACTATGTGCATTTTTAATTTTGGCCTGTATAATTTTGGCATTAGATAAAACAGCTGTGTTTTATTTGTGGAAGAATCGATTAAATACCATTGCATGTATGTATAATTTTTTTTTTGCTATTTTAAACCACTGTAACCAAGAGATGGATACAAAAGACATAAGACCAAATTTTGGCTTGGGCTAGAAAGAACGAACAAATTAAAATATTATTTTTTATTGCTAAAAGACCAAAAAGTTATGTTTATCAAGAAGAGACATTAAAAAAAAATTTGGAAGTAAAAAAGGATAAAACAGAATCAAATTCCCCTGCAAATTATTATTAACTTGGACCACACTGGTATCCAATTTAGTTTCAAAATCAATTTTTTGAGTTTTTAACTTTGGAGCACTGTAAATTTAGGTGTGCTTATTTTTGGCACTTTAAAGATAGGAGCCAAATATGCCAAAATAAAACTACATCCCAAATTTCCCAATTTATGGTATTTCAAATTTGATTTGTTATTGTAAATAGTTACTGTTAAACCACTATCTATCGAACAACTTGAAGTACTTTTGTCTGACAAGATGATAAAGTAAGTGAAAACCCCTGTTTCATTCTGGGGTTTTGAGAGAGTTCACACTGTGAGTGCTTTAGGTTTGAATTCTATCTTAATTTAGAAACTGTAGCACATGTTCGGTATTCCATCTTTCAAATGTCTCTGGACTCTGATTTATGTACAAATCCTTTGGTATTCTACTGACAGTGATTCCCTTTGCTGAGCATCTTCTGACAATTTCTTAAGTGTTGATTCATTCTACAACTTATGTTTTATGCAGATTATAAAAGATAACACCTCAAATGAATTCTTATTATGTTAGCTCAAATGAATTTTTATTATCAGTTACCTATATCCAACAGATGCTACATTAGTGTCTTCATCACTTTGTATAAAGGGATTGGCATTTTGAAATTCATATTTTTCTTCTCCCTACAAATAAACAAATAAATGATAGTATTAAAATTTCAAAGATCATGATACAACTAATCATCTTTACTATGGGCTGTTCCAGAAATACTTGTATGGGGGGGGGGGGTCGAAAGGTAAAACTATAATATCAATTCATTTTTCTTATTGTTTCTTCATTGCATGTCTACAATATATCCTAATATCTACTTCTCGTCAATTTTGATCAAAGAACCTTAAAACCATCCTCCCATACAATTTTTTCTGGAACAGCCCTGAAGTCACCATAGTTGTTCTCCCTTCAGATTTATTATAAAATTTATACAGAACTATCATCAGTTTTTTTATGTAAGGATAATACTAACTTATAAGATGTGCTTCAAAAACATTTTAATGTCATGCACTATCTGAGAACTGTATAAACAAAGGAAATAAACAAATAGAAAATATTTTGGGTTTTACAGTTACATGGAATAAAGTGGGGATGAAAAGGAAGATACGTGTATATACAATGTATACTTTACTTTCATATTTTAAAGAAATTGATTATAATTATCACATTCTTTCAACAGTCTCTTTTTTCAAAATAACTGGTATTTCATACCTGTCTTAAAACTTGTTGGGAAAAATTGTGGTTGACAAATGTTGCCTCCAGAGCAAGATTCCTTGGGGAGTTAATACTGTTCCCTTCATCTTGAGGAGGTTCGGTAGCAGTCTCACTGACAGACAAAAGATCAAATTCAGAGTCATCTCTCTTGTCAAAGAAGAGTTTCTGTCCCACTCGCTGTACAACAATATCCCAGGAGTAAACAGATCTGGTACAACACATTAGAGTGGCCAGAATGGCATCAGTAGCAAATACATTGCCTTTTGATTTGGCAAGCTGAAATGAATGATCAATGTGAGTATAAGTAGAATCATTTCTAAAACCAGGTAATCAGAATTATGTGAGTACATACTATGCAGTATCTGATAATATAAATTGTTCAATTTTTGTTAGCCCATGGGAATAAAATCTAGATTCTTATCACCTCCAAACCTGATATTTTTATCAAATTCACAAACATTATCCTTTGATGTTTTTTGCTAATATTGTCATCAATTTCTTTTAAAAAACATGAAAAAATTATACTATTTTTCACCATAAATGATTAAAAATTGAATTTGTCCATCCACTCTAACATTTTTAATTTCAAAATGTTACAATATTTCTCATGGGTGAGACTCTACGATTTTTTTTAATGGCTTTATATTCATTCTGTAAGTGATAAAGGTTCAGTAGAGGACTTAGATGTAACAACTGCTTAACATTTCTGTGACTGTTCAAAGCCAACAACCTTTAATATCAAGAATTTAAGCAATGCAACTTCATAGATGTTTGTTTCAAACTTTTCCCCTCTTTTGGTGCACTGCAATCAAGTTGCTTAATATCATGTTTATCATTTATAATACATGTAAATATCCATTTAGAGCAAACAACTGTTCATGTCATTTCCAGGTCTGAAGACATCAATGTGTGATGCGGATTTATACGTTTTTGTTCAAAGCTAAAACTAATTATAAAATATAAAATTCCAATTGTCTCATTCTTTCTACTAACCTGTCTGATAATTGGGTCATCAGTTGTAGTCACTTTGTGGAATATACGATCAATTCGTTTCAGTTTCTTCTCATTCTTAGTGGTTACTCTGTCATATGACTTGTCATAGTATTCCATCTTCCCACATTTAACCCTGCAAAAAATGCATTAAATATAACTTATTTTATTTGATATGGTTAGACTGGGCTTGATGTTATACACATTCATGGTATGATCATGATTACACTAATTATTGGCAAATACATAGAGGGTGGCAGAGGTTGGAATACCTTTTTTCTGAAAAATGTTTAAATTACAGGAGTAAGTTTCATGATAGTCATTTCAAGCAAAAGCCAATTTATCACCTTGACTAACTCATAAAATATTAGCAAAGTACTTTTTCAACAAACCAATTTCTAACAAATAATAGTTTTAAAATCATGCGATTCAATGGTTTAAGCCGGTACAAATTTTGAATGTGTTAACCTGTGTTCAAAGAATTTAAATGAGAACATAGAATTATCTGAAGATATATGAATGAAACTACTGTCAAAGCAGATTTGGAAATAACAGTCTTCCCCCTGCCTGAGGCATGCTAGTTTTGGACAGCACAGCATAATATTTTCACATTTTTATAGTCATATAGCATACTGAAATACTGCATTCAGGGCAGGCTAGAATTTGGAAGAAGTTTCAAGCCATGGTCAAAGGATATAAAATGGACATGTATCTTACAATGTATTCCCTAACAGAAGTAATCAATAACATGTATGTAACGTATATACATGTATGTATACTTGTTCTGGAAATTTGCTTCTTAAATATTAATAAACATGCTAGCAAGATTCTGTGTAATCCTTTAAATCTATTGAAAGAGGGAATTAAAAAACTCATGAGACAATGTACATCTCAACTATTTATACCGATGAATCTCTATGAGCATGGGTTTTGTCATGTGTCACATTTCAAAGGGCATAACTTTTAAACCACTCTCATCAATCTGGTTAAAATGTTACAAAAAGTTGTTTGTTTCATAGCAGATCTTTTAGTGCATTTACCATAAGCATCATAAGGGCTGTATAAAGGAGTAGGTGCAGTTTGGGCCTTATCTGGCCTGAAAAAATAAGATTGCTTAAATTCACAATATTTCTTGTTGAAAAGTTCTAATGGATACGAGTCAACAGTTAACAGGGAGATTACTCAAGTATTGATGTACGATTACAGAAGTTTCAGTGTTGAAAATGGGACTAATTGCATATTTTGTCGAAAAATGACAAATTTAACCAATTTTGACTAGTTTTTCTTTAGAGGAAACATAGAGTGCATGCAAGAACCACAAAAATATTATGTGGGATGTTCCAAGGCATCTGCACTAACAAGCTAGTATATTGGTTCTTAAAAGCTCTCTTATATTTCCGATTAGGAAAACCATTCGAAAATATGCCAAATTACTCGTATTTCTATGAAAACATTCAAAAGTAGCTTTAATATGACCCAAGAACTGTACCTACTGTGACGTCATTGATTCTAAATGTATTTTTTCTTAGTGGATCTGAACTTTCAAATGAACATAAAAGAAAATATTCAGGTGTAATTTAAAAAATCACCGAAATTTAGGGCCAAATCAATCCCTTATTGCACCTTGTCCTTTATATTTCCAATTACCAACAAGCCTGGATGTGACATGAACATTAAAAATCTTGAAAATTAATGGAGGACTACCTTGAGGATAAATTGCTATTAATTTTCAGTCTACATAGCACAGCATCTTCTAATACAAAGATCTTTGAATGTATTTTCCAATATCCTATGCTAAACAATGCATTTCCTAAACAGGTCCCATGTTTATTCTACATTTTCTGCTCTGGGGTCATTTAAGGTGAGATAAAAAAAATAATAATTACAAACTTTAAAGGAAGGGACCATACATGAACTACAAATGCATTACAATCAAATTTGGTTAAAATTTGTTTCAGTGGTTTATGAGAAGATTTCTGAAATCTCTGAATACATTTCCTATCAGATTCTACATGTATATTTAATTGCTCCCCTCATATGAACAAAGTTTAACATAAAAATCACAAACTTTGACAATGTTTGAAGTAGACAACACCAATCATAGACTATCATGATAAAATTTGGATAAATTGACCAAGCACTTTCATGATGGTCTTTCAATAAAAAGTTAATGACTGACAGACAGATGGCTGACTTACCCCAAGTGATGGCTTAAAGCTCAGGCAAAAAAGATAACTAGAGCTGTCGCCATATGGCAGCCAATTATGCCTACGCTCATTGAACCCTGAATCAATATAGCAAGTGCATATTTAAGTGTGTGTTGACACAATACAGGTGTTGACACATTACAAGTATGGACACAATGATATGCCTCCCCTTTTTCCAAAATATATAAAAGGGAAGTTCTGAGACCGAAAATCAATTCTATGGGTTCTAGGCAATCTTCCCGTAAAGTTTCATCCATTTTGAGGCACTTTGAATTTTCCCGCCTTTTTCCAGTTTCCATGGCAATGTCAGCCATTTTGAAAATTCTGAGACCCAAAATCATTTCTATGGGTGCTAGACATCCTTCTTGTAATGTTTCATCAAATTTGAGGCACTTTGAATTTTTCCGCCTTTTTTCAGTTTCCATGGCAACGGCAGCCACTTTGAATATTCCAAAAGATATGTGTGTGCACATCTACTTATTGTAAGTTAGATTCCTTTGAAGTAGTTGGAATTTGTTTGCAAACTTTCTTAAAAACATGAATAGTTGTGTTTTTCATTCGTACGGACGGATGGAGGGACAGACGGACAAGGGTAAAACAATATGCCCTCTGAAATTTTTCGTCGCAGGGGCATAAAAAAATGTGTGTTTCCAGTTATAAGGAATTTGAAAATAGGATGGGTAGGTTGGCAGAAAGCTTTTTTTTTTATTCATATTTTTCATCCATGGTATTGTATGCGTTTCATTGCCGTATTTCCGGTATTTAGTCATACAGCTAAAACAGGAAGTGTAATCTGACAACTAAAAATGGCTGATTTGACCACAGGAGTCGGGAATCCTGTCATTTTAACCATTTTTTTTTGGTGCATTTTCTGATGAATAATGCTAATGGCTGTAGAAATAGACACATCTGTGCTGTGTTGCTACCCACAAAATGGAAGACTACCATTATCGAGGTCACACAAGAAAATTTTGAAGTATGGAAAAAAAATCCTAGGGTCGGAAGGAAAAATTGGGGTCAGTTGGGTAACCAGAAACACCCTTTTATTTAGCCTCAACCTGGCTATAGACCAGATGACCAAATAAATAAAGATGACAAAACAGATGCCAAATGAAGGCTTCAGTATGGTTCCTTCCATCTGATAGAGCAAAAAACTTACAAATCTTCTGGTTCATCTAGTGTAGGTAAACTAAGCTTTGTGAGCCTAGGAAAGTCCATGTCTTCCACTACAGCCCAGTCATCTTTCACTTGAACAGATGCATCTCTATGTCTTATTGGAGCCTTAAATATAAATAACAAAGTTACCAAATTGCATTACTTCTGTATCACATAACCCCTTTTTTTGTTAAGACAAATATCACTTGTACATTTGTAAGGCACCCCTGCAAAAAATTAATTCAATAAATATCATTGCAAGGACTGATTTGATAATCATAATGGTAATATCCAGAAGGTGAATTTACACTTCAGTATTTTGTTATTCATACTATTTACATGTAGATAAAATCCTCTATTCCATCTTTAATTTTAAATTTTCAGCATTTTATAAACTGATCACCGATCATAATAAGTTTATGGAATTAAAGTGGTTCAGTCCTGCCACGTCACAAAGATAAGACAATTAATTTTAGTTGTTTAAGTCTTTGGTAATTCACTTTTTCAAAAATGTGTACCCTTCATTATTGTCAGTTATGATTATCTTGGCCTTATCATTTAACTTACTGTGGTTGTTGAGATAAAGGTCACTAGAATTTTGTGTTCGTCTGACAGTGTACAATAAATGTACATGGTATTTTTTACTATTGAACCAAACATAATGTTCCGACATAATCAAACTGTATTAGACATTACCATGAAATGTCATACTTGTATCCACAGATCTATATTTTTTTGGACTTCCCAAAAGAGAAAGATAAACATATGACAATGCTATAAATTATGATTTTTTGCTGTTGAAATTACTCTGGTTACCTTTTGTCTATTTTCTTGTTGCTTTCCAAACTGTTTTTGCCATTTTCTCAACAAACGCTGACGATCCCTAAAAAACAACAAAACAACAATGTTTCAATTTAACTTGATAAATCATAAGGCCAAATAAAAAAATAGGTGTGGTTCCGGTCACCCGACCGACCCTATTTTTTCCTGCCGACCCTAGACTTTTTTTTCACCCAAAAAGTAAAAAAAAAAAATAAATAAAACGACCGACCCTAGTTTTTATGGCCACTTTTGACTGACAAAGTATAAGTAGAGATCAGCGGCAAGATCGTAGTTATTTTGAAACTGTAAATCGGTATTATCATAGTTTATCAACTATTTACTTTATTGAAACCTTTTTATGAAATATTTGATGAGAAACGAGCTCAAACGCCGCGAAAATTGAAGTTATTTCCCATCAGGAAGTTTTCATGCAATCATAAATTCAGAACAAGTTCGGCGCGGACTGTCGTATCCGTATTTATTTCACATGTTATTTAATATTTCAGAGGCTTCAAAGCCTATTAAACTGTTGCGGGATAAATTTAAAGGAGACTTAGACCTCTTCTTTTACATCTGTTGTGAATAAAATATTGTCAAGAGTCAATGTGATATAAATAGCATATTGTCAGCTATATCGACACTTTACCGATCACATGGTTTGTTGACATCCTCAAAAGTTACGGCGGCTAATGAAATATTCTAGATTATGATATGAAAATATAAATTTTGGTGGAAATAACCTTCTCTTTATAACTGTTAGGAATGTTCCACTTCATAACAACCTATAGTATTTATCAAGTCACATAGTGTTAAGAACGATCGTTTGGCTTGAACTGAGACTAAAAATCGATCATCTGGGAACTTGGACAAATCCTTAAGTATCCACATCATTTTTAGGATAAAAATGTGGGGATAATACATGGTTTTATATCATAGGTTACAATGCATTTACATGTTAAGTATTATATATGATTTAAACAAGAGTGGACCCTAAAAGATGTCTCGCCCGTCCCTGCTTGTCACTAAAACAGTCATGTAATACTCAAGAGCAACCTACAAGCCAAATATTATTACCATACCACTTACAGTTATTAAGAAAATATTCTAATAAAACACTCAATTTTGTTCACTAGACCATGAAAATGAGGTCAAGGACAAAAGCCATATGACAGACTGACATGTACTAACCAAGACCAAGCTATATACCAAATATCATTGACCTATGGCTTGTA
>MJUU01039313.1:62440-87586 GCA_002080025.1 Modiolus philippinarum
GCGCACAGTTTGTTCCCATAGGAATCCCTATTGTCTGTTGGAAAACACGACCTCCAAATTCGACAAAAATATTGTCGATAAAAAATTCTAACATTTTGATTACGTCAGTCTCGGTGTACTTCTTATTTGAATCGGTGTGGTTCTTAATAAAAGAACGGAAAGGATGGAAAGGATGCCAACATACCAGAAACAGTTTTGAATAGGAAAACCCAGGAACAATTGTGCACAAATTGTTCAAAAGAACAAGCATTTTCGATAGATGTGATCTTTAAATGCATTTCCTAATGAGCCAGACATTTTTGAAAGGTACTTCATTATCATATATGGTTTCAAAGGGCCAAGGAGTGTAGAAAGTGTAAAGATATTTAAGGTAGATAGACATTGATATTCATATCTATGAGATTTTGTTACAAGTCAGCACAATTGAAGAACAAATTTTCCAACCTGGAATCAATAATAACCATGCTTGTTTTTTGTAGAATTGAGGCAAAAGATTGCTCATTCTAACCATGTTTCACTTAAAATTTATGAAGAATGCACAGGAAAATATGGAAAGGCTTTAAACAGACATGACAGAGTTATTTAACAAAGTGTCCATATTAAGCATTATAAACAGGAAGCTAAAACCTAACCCATATCCCACTCATTTTTCAAATACGAGTTAAAATTTTGGGGTGATTAAATATATATACAAAAGCTTTATTATTTTTCACTTTGCAGTTTTTACTGAAGTTTGTTCATGTTGTTTGGTCTATTGGTAAGAACTACTCACTTCTGAATCATATCAATTATCCAATAATTCTCACCTAAATATCTTTTATCCTGGTATGTAGCTCCAGTCCAGTCAGAAACCTACAATGTAAAAATTGTACACATTTGTATATTGTATATAGACCACTTTCTTACTTCTTTTTATGAATGAATTGCGTCACGAAACATTGTGACATTGGAAAATATATATTGTGACGTCAAAATTTTCCATGAAAAAATTCACCTACTGGAAAGTCGTCTATTGTATTAATTTATAATACAGACATGAAAGATGTTTACTATTTGGCAATTCTAACTTTGCCAATTTAAAATCAATCTTACCTCTATACAATGATTTGATATCCAGAAATTCTTACATTTGGCTTTCTTATTTACTATGATCCAATTAAAATTTAAGGTAGATCAACACTAATACACAGCCCATTCAATTGGCGCATTTGCGAAACACAAGTCGGACACGGAATTGACTTGATTTTCAAGCTGGAATATTCCTTAGGGCTGTTCCAGAAAAGTTGGTCTGGGACCCTTTGAAGGCACTTTATATAAATTGCTGTGGGTGGTTGTGTTTTTTCATCCATTTGTATTGTATGTATGGGGAGAAATTCTATGGGTGGTGGGGGTCAATAAAAAGTGCCTTCAAACCCCCCATGTCAATTTTTCTGGAACAGCCCTTATTTGGCCTTTTCATTGTGACTTCATAACAGATTGGCATGCACTTTCACACGAATTAGCTCCCTTTTCCCGTAAATATTGTCTATTTCGTAAATTATATAAAATATCTATCTTAATCAAACGGTGACATATAGATTTCTACTAGGGATGGCAACGAGTACTCGAATACTCGAGTACTCGTTTAGAAGGCGAGTACTCGAGTACAATTTTTGTACTCGAGTACTCGGCCTATATAAAAATTAATGGATAATTCTTAAATTAAGGTATGCATTTTAAGTATCTTCTCAATAATTTGTTTTCTCTATGAATTCTAATTTTCTATTTATTGCATCTCATATGCATTCGCCTGATATTTCAGCCATCCTACCATTCTCTTTTCGTTTTTCTGAAATTTACTCATCAATCAAAGGATGTTCCCAAAATTCAACCTTTCAAATTTAATCACCTCTTGAGTCTTACTCGATAAAAATATATTTGAGGCATTCTTCGAAACCTTTCTTAGCGGATCAAAGTCATATAAATATCTTGAAATATGTCCATTAAGTTTTAGGATCGGCGAAATTGAAGAAAACTTTTATTTGGCAGGAGACAATTAACGTTATGTTTTTTTATCAGAAAGGCCCCTCATTAACATAATTAAAATTATATCAAAGCAAATTTCTACAGTACTAGCCGTTAGTCGATTGTTTGACAATTAGTATTTCATTGATGTATACAACAGGTGATTTTCTTGAGTACTTATTCAAATTGACAAGGTTTCCCGAAGGAAAAAAAAAACAAGCCAGAAAGGTTTCAATGAAAGCCGAGAAGACCTACGTTGCAGGTCCTCGTCCCACATGAAACGAATGGTGGCTATACATTATCAATTAAATGGCCCGAGTACTCAAGTACTCGCGAGTATTTGTACCGAGTAATCGAGTACTGAATTCGAGACATTTTGCCATCCCTAATTTTTACGCTCAACATACAGCTGAAAAGTATATACCTCTGAAATGTCAAAAATATTTAAAAATCTGATATTTATATTTCATATGAAAGCTAAACAATGAGCATGTTCTAACATTTCCCTACATATTCTTCTTAAATGTCGCTGAAAAATACTGAATTTGGCTTGATTTTCAAAGACTGATAACAGGAAAAGATGATCGGTGACATATCATTCTTATTTTATTATTTGAACAAACGGACTTGGACATACAAAATATCTTAAAATAAAAAAAATCTGTCTGATATTTATATTAGGCTCGAACTACCTTAAGGAAGTTTGTTTGACAGACAGTCTATAGAATGAATGACTTACACAGCTAAGTTAAACAATCTGGTTTATTACAGGAAATATAAATTACACCACAAGATCCCGTTCATTACCATATTTTATCCACTAGAGATAGCTAAATTTTTAGTTTGTCTTAGCTTGGGTTGGATTGGATACAGATAATAAGGGTGTGTACTTAAAAACACAGAGCTAAAAAAAATCACTAGGAATCAATCAAACAACATGTAATCAAAACAAAACCACATATGTTATTTTGTTTTCATCATTACAAGGATGTATAATTATAAAAACACTGTCGATGATTTTTAAAAAATTTTCAACAACAATATGTGTATAAAAATACCAGGAAATTGAATAATCAAATAAGTCAGACACAGAAGAAAGATTGCTTGATTGACTGAATAATGTTTAATATCAAGTGATTTGTTACCTTTTTTCAAAGCTACCTCTGCCTTTCAGTTTGGGAAAATTTATCGCAGTATTTTTCAAATTTGGGAATTTTTTTTATAACAAAATACTACCAAATATAAAAAAATTTCAATGGAGTTTTTGGCCTGAACTCTCTGAGGCCTTCCAGTAATCTCTTTGAATGAGGCCCTACTGACTTGACTGCTTTTGTAAGAAAGTGTTCACTATTAAGACTACTATGCTTGCATTAAATACCCCCTTTGCTGTGTGAAAAATAAAGCCATTGATAGTTTGCATCATTAAACCTCCATTGATTTGTTGTACTATGAAGGACAATAAATAATGAAGAGTCAGTATTATCCCTTGTTCACTGGGTTTTTGATGATCAGGTTTACTATTTTGGGCTTCAGGGAAGAGGTTTTATCAATATCAAGTTCAACAAATTCATGTCAACATTTCCCAAACATTCGTTACAAACTTGAAATAAATTTTGTGGGGGGCCAGTTTTTTGTTAGCTTTGGCTTTATTCTATAAGTTTTGTTTTTAAATACCCATTTTTATCACGTTTTGACAGTTTTTTTAGTATAGAAATTGCTGTTGGGATACATTTGGTATCGAGTACAGTATATTGTTGGGAAAAGAAACCAAAGTTTTTGTAAAAAAATGAATGGTTATATGTTGTTATCTTCCTCCGTTTGTATGAAGACTCCATTTCCGGACAAAGTTCGTAGCCGATCTGAACTGGTGTGGAGAATCTACATCATATGTGCGCTTGAAAGAAATCACCATTATTCAAGTGCTTAGATGTGTTCAATTGACATAGACATAGTCAACAACGTATTTTGGGAAGTCATTTTTTCAACTTTGGGAAATAAAAACGGAGAGTTGGGAAATTATCTCTTGGGGAAACAGCCGAAATTCGGCTGCAATTTGAAGGGAACAAAATCACTGATATCTACCGGTACTGAGCAATATTTCAGCTATATCAAGATGAGAACAAGTTTGTTGATGAATAATCATTTTGGGGTATGGAAAGGGTCATGGGACGGGAAATTCTGACTGCCACTGGAAAAGTAGGGTGAAATCGAAAGGGATGGGGAATTTAGAAAAAAGAAGGGAAATTGGGAATGTGTCAAAGAGACATATACTGTGCAGCTCAACACAGATGAACCCAAGGAATATTTACCTGGGACTAACACATATTTGTCCCAATCGTATCTTGGTTCATTAACGTAAACCAAATGCATGTAAAAAAATAAATAAAACATTCAACATTCCTAGATGTGTATTTGTTATCAAAAGTTGAATGAGCGCCTCTACCTAATTTGTATTCATATTACCAGAGATACTGATTTTTTTCATTGGTCGGTTTTTAGTTCTATTTTTAGAAAATTACCTATGTGTATCTACTATGTATAATCTAATGGCTTCCGAAAGCACTCATATCCAGGCTTTATTTTAAGTTTTAAGCTATTTATGATAAAGACTTGATAAACAATGATTTAATGACAGAATATTTTGTTAAAAGTAGTTATAAAGCTGAGACCTGACATGTGACAATTACGCAACTATACGACGCCGAGGGATTCTTGTTGTTGACAGTGAATATTTTATTTTAATTTCCATCTATGAAAATTTCCCCCTGAAAATATTTAAAAGAACAGTGATTTGACAGAAATTTCATGCCTTTTTCCACGGCAACGAGGCAAACAAAAATTTTGAGGCTTGCAAATATCGTAATTCTAAAATACAAATGTAACTAGATCTATGACGATCTGCATGGGAACACTTGTCGGCCAAACAAAATATTTAACCTTTCTGATTATAAATAATTTGGGGAAAATGGTCATTAGTTGACATTAAGCTCATTCCTTTTTAATTATATTTTTCCAACAACACAATGATTTCTGTTGATCCACTATGATTCCGTGTTCAACACGATGTCACGAGGGGTCCACACAGGTAAATATTTTGTCCACATTCTCAATTAGTTGTCCACTTTCAAGATCGCGGTGGAATTCCACGTTTGGCAAAATTTGTCCGTGATGACAACAAGGATTTTGCGTTTTCCATGCGAGCTGTACAGTAGGCCTTGTAGCCAATCACCTACAGACCACTCAAAAAAGAGCTTGCTTCAAGGGTTCTTTAATGTGGAAGCATGGCATTTCTTCCAACATGTGGACCTGAGTTAACATCCCATCCGAAAGATGGGTTGTGTATTTATACATCCCGCACAACCACAGACATCCAATTTTGGAGGGGTTGTATCCCGCAGTCTGGAATACTGGGTCCTATTTCTATACTCTGGGGTTCCCTCAGGGTCAGAAGTAAGACGACTTCATTGAAATCATTAATGGCCGATTAGGATTATGGCCGAAACATACAAGTCCGAGGTTGCAATATGGCCTATTCAGTTACTGGATAAGTTGAACTAAAACAAACCTGGACCATAACCAACTCGGACCATTACAAAGTTGGACTATAACAAACTCGGACTATAAAATTTTAATATACAAATTATGCATAATAAAATTATAAAATGTATATAAAAGAAAAATGAAATATAAAAATATAAATAATATCATAGTTCTATATGTATAAGAGCTTGTTAACAAATTAAAGGAGATAAAAATTGCGTGAATTTGGCATTGTTTGAATTGACATTATAGTTCTGAAATTTTTATCTAAATCAACAAAAATTTACCTCTGAACATATATTTGTTTTACTATCAGTTTATTAAGGTAATTTGTAGGATGACAAGGCTGTGCTTTTCATACCAGTGGACTGTATTACGGTTATCTAGGACGTAGACTTAAATATGTGTCCTCGCTGTTATACATTACTAAACTTGCAAGCCTCTGTGTTCGTTTTGTGGACACAAAACTAGGCCAGCAAAAGTAGAAAATCTTTTAATCTCAGGCTTTCCGAAATGTGCCGGTCCGTCGGTCCTGACTGGCATTTTTGAGTCTGGACCGGCAAATAATTATCAGTGTCGCCCCAGAGGACCGACAAGAGATTTCATCTGTCCATTGGTTGTTGCCTCTGTTTATTTGCATGTCAATAGAAAATGTTTCAACCGGTCTTTAAAGTATAACATTCCTTGCTTTCTTTCTTAAATTTTTGCTTTAGAATACAAGCTTTATTTAATTTTAACTACGAAATCGCAATTGGCTGACTTCCGATTTTGTACATCAGAACTGGAACGGAGAAAACACGATTTTTTTCCGGATTTTCGTCATAATGGTACGGCAAGTTCACTTTCGGTCCGGCAATTTTTCTTGCTTGTCGGACCAAATGACCGGCAGAATTTTTCAACTTTCGGAAAGCCTGTAATCTTGAAGACAGAACAAAATGTTCAAATTGTGATCAAATGTTTCTTGAAAGTCAATAAATAATGTAGTAATGTAGATCCAAAATGTGCAAACTGCTGCAAAGGCAATCATGTTGTATTCAGTAAACATCTAGATCTCCTACTAGAATATAAATAAAGGGCTATGCCGAGCCCAGCATGATACGACCGCAGCATGTCAACCACTGAAATTTGAACAAGTGTAATTGAAAGTGAGTGTGGACATATGTCAATAAGGGGATTGACCCAGTAATTAGCTGGACACAAACTAGGGAAAATAAAAATTAGCCCTTATGACTCCTTATGGTTCCTCTTTGACCCCTTATAGCTCAAAAACGGTAAGAGCTACAACAAATCCGTTGACATGCTGCTGAAAGCTTATATCAAGAGGCATCTAAAGAAAAAAATTCCATCAAAATCCGATGAAAAATAAAAATGTAAGGTAATCTGCAAATTAGCAATTTGGCCCAGTTTGGCCCCTCAAAGCTAGGTAAGCAAACAAGTTACCAAAAATCTAATATAGCAGAGTGCTGTGTTAATTTTTCATAAGCAATCCATTGAAAAAAAACTGCATCAAAATTGGACAAAAAATTAAAAAAAAAATTTTTTTGGATTTGACCCTTTTGTGCCCCATTTATCTCGGGAACGGGCTACGTGAAATCCGTTGGCATACCCCTGATTGGAAACTTCCTCACGAGCACACTGAAAGAAACCCCATCAAAATCCGATTAATAATAAAGATTCTACAGACAAATATGTGAAAACACCCAATTTAACCCTTTTTGGCCCCTTTTTTAAAAACAGGTGGGGTCACAATGACCAAAACAGTCTGCGCCAAAAACTTTTTTCATAACTAGTCCTTCGGGCAAGTTGAAGTAACAGATTTACTAGTCAAAATCCCACTTTACTAGTCCGAAAAAAAAAGAAAAAAATTTGCTGTGATGAAAGGCAATGTAGATTTAGTATGTTGTCTAGAAAATGCAGTATAAAATTTCTACAACTAAAAATTCTTGGTAGTCCGGTCGGACTAGTGATTAAAAAAATTTACTAGTCTCGGGCATTGGACCAGTGGCTTACTGCCAAAACTACCGGTACTTCAAGCCTTCCTTTTGTACCAAAGAACATTATCTTAAAATTTCATAAGGATTGATCTACTGGAACAAAAGTTATTGACCAAAAACAAAAGTGTCTACAGACGACGACAACGACGACGACAGCACCATACCAATATACGACCGCAAAAATTTTTGCGGTCGTATAAAAACAAGTTTTGAATAAGGCATATTGGGAAAAATTCCTGTAAAAGAAAGCAGTCCAGGTTGTAAAAAAGGAAGTCTTTACTCACAGACGAAATCATACAAAAAGCCATTGCACATGCCAGTCAGAAAATTGCTGATCAAGGCAATAAACTGCCTCAAAGTGTCCCATGGTTGACTCCAGAATGTATTTAAGTCATGCAAGTATGAAACAAAGCACGAAACAGGGCCCAGCATGAGGGCAATATCGCAGGAATACAGGAAATTGACACCAAACATCATATTTAACTTTACTTGCGGTACTGATGCAAAGACAACATAATAAAGTTTTTTATTTTTATTATCTTTTTATTCATTTGTTTTTTTTTTATTCAATATACCGTACAATAAGAATTTTAATGTACAATGTAATATCTTCATACATTATGAAGATGCAATAATCCTACAAAATCACCTGTAATTATTCCGCTGATTGCCGATCATTAAAATCACACGAGACAATAATTAAACCATTATCTTTATGACACGTGTAATTACATTGATAATTGCTATTGATTGTCATGGGTTAAATTAATCATCGTGTATTACATGCAATTTATAAAGAAGCCGAATGTACGTCCAAAGCGAGCTACGATCTTTATGAACAACATAAACTTGATCTCCCTAAAATTATGGAATAACAAAATACCGAGGTTACTGTTATGTTCTGCATATGCGCATTTCGACAACTTGTTCCTCATCAGTGCAGATCAAATCAAAACATTTTAAAATCCAGGAACCAAAATATGTGTAAAAGCTGATAGAGCACAAATTACAATAGGATCTTAATAGAGCTATGCAAGAGGGAGATAGGAAATAAAATATCCTATATTTTTCGTTGCTGAACTAATTGGTATATGTACCGACTGACTAATTGCATTAAAAAGAGACAGATAATTATGTAAGCTATGAAGGATATATGGAGTAAATTCTCTGCTTCACACAATGTTTAGTGTTAGCTCGGCTGTATTCGGGCTATATCATCAATGCACTCGGCACTATTTAGGCTATATAAATGTGCTCAGAACTTTTCAAGCTATATCATCACTGGGCTCGCCAGTATTTTTTTTTAGCTGTATGATCAATGTAAAGCGATAAATAGTCATTACATCTTCTTATTCTGTAATACATTGGATTTGTAATATATTTGTATTTCATCAATGTTTACATAAAACGATGTTATTTTTGGAACTATTATTATCAATAATTATGTTTTGTGAACATATACTCTGCCATTTCTGTAGTAGTCCGAGTTCGTTATGGTTTGAGTTTGTGATAGTCTGACTTTGTGTAGTCCGAGTTTGTTATGGTCCAGGATTTTCATGGTCCGAGTTTGTTTTGGTCCGAGACATCAGAGAATCGCCTATTCTACCAGCTTATCTTGGGTATAGTACAACAAACCATTTCAGGATAACTGCGGTCCTCAGTTTTGCACATGCGCTCGTGCCTAAGAGTGGGTAAAATGCAATGTCAAATTATATGTGACGTTTTCATTAATTGTCCTACAACAGCATTTTGCATGAAATGTTTTGGATTCCACTATTTGTTTTCCACTCAAAAACGTAGTAAGGTCTATTGTCAAGCTCATCCTGGAAAGGCTGTCTGTTGAGGGTAAATCGAAATCATTTCAGTATCTGCAAAACAAGCTTCCTCGTACGGAAAAGTTTCAAGAGAATCCATTTTCATTGCTTTGTTGTGCCAACACATCCCCCCCTTTTCCGTTATCGTATTTCTCGCAATGCTGTATTCATTTACCTTTCCAAGTCGGTCCCCTTTTGAAAACGGTTGATAAGGCATGTCTCTGAATTGGTCGGGAATTGCACAAGGGCCCCAGCCATTAGGATTGTCTTGAATTTGAGGAGGATTGAAATGTGCCATATTGAAATACCGGCAAACGTGACTGAAACAAAATGGCTACCGTGGTCAGTTCATCTAAAAACCAAAATATGTCGATTCTACAACAGACGATAAAGGTCCTTTTGGTTTATTATTCTATTTATATTCTAGCGTAAGAAACAGAGCAGAATAGACTTTTATTACGAATACATTTCTAAATAAAAGGAAGCACAAACTTGATTCAGTATTTTAACTGCCCTCATTAACACATGGGTATGTTTTATATAAGAATTTAAAATAAGTAATTATGCTAGCGGCTGTTACTTTCCACCTATATTATTTAGTCACGGGTGGTTTCAGTAAGTAAGTAAATTTTATTTAGAGTCGGCACATATATACAATTAACAAATAACATGAGCTTTGAAAGCTCTTCCAACCGACTTTAAAACATGCAATACATAATACATTACAAACATCCACAGACATTGATAAGCAAATAATATGGTTTATGAATAAAATGCTCAAATATCCTAGGTTTATTGTTTGAATATTTTTCGTCCCTTTAAGTTTTCTCTGCATTGGAAGTAGTATATTCCTCGCAGATTGCTCTTAAAGAAGTGGCCCATTCTTTAGAACATTTTCCATTCTTTTCGTGAAGAAGGCAGTGTACTTCTTTCCGATTTTTCATTATTTTTTTTATATATTTATATTATTTCGATTTTTTGATTAGTTTTCTTTCTTCCTTTTCTTTTCATAAGAGAATAATTCATGGGAGTAATTTATCCTTTGGGGTTCGCTGAAATGAAAGTAGTTTATTTCATGACGCTCCGATTCTAACAAAGAAGTAGCCTATTTTTGTAGAATATCACTTTGTAATTTTGTGAAGGCAGTGTACTTCGCAAAATATCATTCTGTTTTGGAGTAGTTTATATATTATAGATCTTTCGCTCGTATTTTCTCATTTTTTAACTTCTGTTATTTTTAGGGTATTTAGGCTTGTGAATTTTGTTATGTATACTTTCTTCTAATATTTTGTTTATTTATTTATTTGTTTATTCATTTATTTATTTATTTATTTATTTTTGTTTGTTTGGCGGGCTTGTTTGGCGGCTATTATTAATATTTTTGGCCCGCCAAGCTTATGTTATTATTTGATTTATGTGTTATTTTGTGTGTTATTATTTGTCAATTTGTGTTTGTGAATCAGTATTCTGTGTATATCATGTATATTTGTTTTATTTATGTTGCATTCCTTCAGCCAAAACCTATTAAAATTTATTTTAATTATTTGTTATTTGATTAAGACTAGCAGTAATTGGTAGTTTTATATAAGGATTTAAAACAAGTAATGGGACTGTTGCACTATCTCTAGTTATAGTGTCCGCCGCTAGGTTCGTTAGTGTACTGGTGAGTTCCGGTTGGCAAGCCCCGTTTAGAATAATGTTAAATTGGCAAATTTTAAAGTAAATTGTGAATAAACATGAACAATGATATACCTAATTTTAATGTAGTTACAATAAATGATATGTAAGCTACAAGATCCGAAAATCGCAAAGTCGTATATTTTTAGTTATTTTTAAATGATTTTGTAAAGACACCAGGTATCGACACATGTAATTGTCATAAATTGATCTTTATATGCCGTTTATTTAACGAATAAAACAATTTCATGTATATGAAGCCATTTACTACATTGCATGCTGTATACCTGTAATCTGGACACAATATCGATACCTGTGGATCGCTTAAATAGAAAACCAGCGGTGTTCTTTTGATGCACAAATAATATAGGTGTTGCAAAACAAGGTGAAAAAAAACATCAAACAGAAAAAACAATAACACAAAAAATGAAAACTGCTTTTTAAACAACATGTATTTCATTGAGAATATCAAAATTTTGTTTTTATTTAGTAGACAAAATAAAATGTGTAATGTAGGGTATCAATTATATAAAACTAGGGAAAAAAAAGACCAGACCAAAAAAGCAACCGGCTTTTAGTCCAAGCATTTAATCATTTTAGAATTTACTGAAAGTGAATATTAAACTTATGCAGGTTACTGTTACAAATGTTATCTACTCTAATTCAATAACACCTGTACATGTATATTGATATACCTGTATACTGACACACCTGTATGTGTTGACAGTGGTACATGTTTTGCAAACTGCATTGGGTAAGGTAACACTATCAGGTAATTTGCAATCAGGCTACCTGTTTGTCATCTCAAAATTTGATTTAATTACAATCAGAAGGTTTGTCTAATAAAATTGTTTTGCATGTATTACACAACATAGAAAATGAATAAATAAATAGCAACAGAAACATAAAAATTAAAAATAAAGAATCAGAAAAAAAGAAAACAATGAAAATATTTTTTTTTATTTGAAATTAATGGTTAAAAGAATATAAAGTTACAAAATTATAGTTTGAAGTATCAAAACTTACTTTATACTGCTGTAAACTTCTCTACAAGTACGGATTTTACAGGAAAAAAAATCTCATTCAGTTGTGTATTTTAAAACTGGTTTTTAACAAAACGGCTTCATATATCGGCAAGCCATTTCCTGTATTTAAAGTTTAAATATGAATTTTTGATATGCAAAAAGAATTATTCTAAAATTATGAGTGGTTTTAAAGATATAAAATTTTAAAAATGACCAATTTTACAAACAAATGCACTAGCATTAACGACCGGAACTCACCAGTCAGTTATAAGGGGAGCTAACTGTGCATTATGAAACAGTCCCATTATGCTAGCGGCTATTACTTTCCACCTATATTATTTAGTCACGGGTGTGTGGTTTATGAATAAAATGCTCAAATATCCTAGGTTAATTGTTTGAATATTTTTCGTTTTCCTCCCGCCCTCCCTAATTGAAACTTTTCATTTTAATTTTAATTTTCATTTCTTCTTTTTTTTTACTCTTTTTATTTATTTATCTATTTTTTTTGTTATTCCCATGGTGGCTATTATTATCGTTTTTGGCCCACCAAGCTTATGTTATTATTTGATTTATGTGCTATTTTGTGTGCTATTGTTTGTCAATTTATGTTTGTGAATATTCTGTATATTTTTGTTTTTATTTATGTTGCATTCCTTCAGCCAAAACCTATTAAAAATTATTTTTTTAATTATTTGTAATTTGATTAAGCATAGCAGTAATTGACAGGACCATCCTGTTCAGCAATGTGTTAGCTGTAGATACTAGGGACTGTATGCCTATAATCCTTTGTATTTGTTATCACTTTCATTATTAGTTTTTAGTTTTATTATTTTTTTAAAGTGCCCCTTCTCTTCCGTCCATATGTGTTTTTGTTTGATCCTTTATTTAAATCTGCTCATTTTGATTATCAATAGTGCTTTGACCTAGCACAAATTTTTAGTGTTCTTAGTACCACATCTGCTTTATATGTTTTATGTTTTAGTGCTTATGTTTGCTTAGTTTGCTATGTTTTTGTGTTGCTCTTAATTACATGCTTTATGCTATTTCTTATGCTTGTGATCCATATGTTTTATGCTTTGTGCTATTGCTTATGTTTTATGTATGATTACTCATATATGTGTTTTATTTCTGTATGCATGACTGTACATGTATGTGTTTTATGTTTGTGTATTATATGTATGTAGTCGGTATAAAAGCTCTGCAGAGCTTCTGTTTATTGTTAATTGTAATCCGACGTTAGATAAAAATTACTTACTTACTATACCAGTGCCTCCTCGTCCGCGGATCGAACCCTGGACTTTTTGCTTCGTAGCCTCGCTACCGAATGAGCTAAAGAAATATTCTTTTAGCTCAGTCGATCTTTACTGGCTATATATCTACTACCTGAATACAACTCAGGTATGCATCTCCGTGACATTCCCCTACCAAGAGTCATCATACTCGCCGTATGTATGACTCTTCACACACCACAACCTCAAGTGCCCGGCTAGTTTTGTTGTTCTATCCATTGTGGGTCATTTAGTTGGAGCGCCAAAAAGACCGGGGGGGGGGGGGGGTAAGTCGGTACATTAAAATCAGTTTTTTAATTACCGGTGCCTACTCGTCCGGGGATCGAACCCTGAACCTTTTGCTTCGTAGCCAGCCTCGCTACCGAATGAGCTAAAGAAATATTCCGTTAGCTAAGTCGATTTTTTACTGGCTATATATCTACTACCTGAATACAACTCAGGTGGCACCTCCGTGACAAGGTAGTAGACCTGGGGTAGGGGGAGATAACTCCCCTTTCTGCACAAAATATTTGTTTTGATTGGTTTGAATAAAACAAAAGATTTAGAATATTCATCATAAATAGAAATAAAATATTCATTTTATCATAAAACTGCAAACCGTTTATGAAAAATACTTCAAGGGAAACGGGATAGAGAAAGGGGAGGTTTGGGTACCCATCAACCGGTTTAACCCTACCGCTAGCTTTTGCTAGTGCCGCTACCAAGTCCGGCTATCCCGAGTTCCTATAGTTATTTATGTTTGTCTGTAGTCTATTTTGTGTTTTTGTAGTGTAGTTCTCTTGTGGGTTGTGGCTTATGATTTGTAATTTTCGGCCTTTGTAGGTGTTTACTGTTACCTTGTCTTTATAATTCAAAGTGCCTACATTAAACTATCTCTGAGGTTTTAAAATAACGAAAGTCAGATTTTTTTTAAAGGGGAGACGATTCTTTATGCTTGACGATCAAAATTAAGGAATTTTAAGACTTTTTATGCAGTTTTCCTTACACTACGAAAAACGGTTCTGTGGATTTTTATAAAAATTGATATAATTCATATGTGTGGAGGACCTTTAATTACCCAGTTTTTGGTGCAAATTAAATGTTAGGATTTTCATCTAGAAGAAATTGAATGAAGCTGTGCTATCAGCAATGTTTTGACAACATATTTTTTCTGCAAATCAACACTTATTACAAGCTTATGATCATTATTCTCTCATATATAGGTCTACAAGTTTCTACAAAGAAGTTTGGCAATTTATAGTCTTTTTATGCCAATTCTTGTACACCTACAGTACAGTAATATACGTTTCATAGTGATTTCTGTACAGAATTTAAGACTGCTAAGATACGGGTGTTTCTGTGAAGTATAAATCAAAAATCTTACGGCGAAAGTTTTCATAACTTTTACTAAAATATATTAAAACATAATTGTTTCATACTGCAAATTTAAAGAAAATTGAATGTGTGGAAAAAGTTTGGGTTACCCCGGCTCTACGTACCTTCAAATTGAATATTCACCTCAAATAAATCAAGATAATAATGAATATTTACATATCAGTCATTTACGAAATTACTTTTGAAGCATACTGTGATCCAATGTGACCACAATTTTAAATGTTAAAAATATATATAAATTAACTCATGTACTAGGGACGCATATCGTGTGTACATGCAGTCGTGATCATGACACAATTTGCCCTTAAACATTTCCCTGGCCTTTTCAAACGGTCCCTGGAACAAATGGTATTTATTTAATTATTAAGATGTCTTCTGATGACATTAGCAAAATCAATTTATCCCCATCTGTTATAGGTCTTGAAAGATTTTCATATAAATTACTAATATTTTCTGTACTTTAAAATCTCCTCGACACAACTATGCAAGAATAAATTTTGAAAAGTCATACGCTTCTAACAAAAAATTACGATGTTCATCTTTATGAATATCGTCTTCTACCTGACACTGATGTTTTCTTTTATCTAATCATATTGAATATAAGATTGGTTGACTACCAAGTCACCTCGACATGGTGCATCTGCACTTGATGCTAGACCAAGAGTATCATTTTCTTTTATTTAATCATATTGAATATAAGATTGGTTGACTTCCAAGTCACCTCGACATGGTTCATCAATCACTATATGTTAGACCAAGGGTATCATTTTCTTTTATTTAATCATATTGAAAATATGATTGGTTGACTACCAAGTCACCTCGACATGGTGCATCCATCACTAGATGTTAGACCAAGGGTATCATTTTCTTTTATTTAATCATATTGAATATAAGATTGGTTGACTACCAAGTCACCTCGACATGGTGCATCCATCACTTGATGCTAGACCAAGGGTATCATTTTCTTTTATTTAATCATATTGAATATAAGATTGGTTGACTACCAAGTCACCTCGACATGGTGCATCCGTCATTTGATGCTAGACCAAGGGTATCATTTTCTTTTATTTAATCATATTGAATATAAGATTGGTTGACTACCAAGTCACCTTGACATGGTGCATCCATCACTAGATGTTAGACCAAGGGTATCATTTTCTTTTATTTAATCATATTGAATACAAGATTGGTTGACTACCAAGTCACCTCGACATGGTGCATCCATCACTAGATGTTAGACCAAGGGTATCATTTTCTTTTTATTTAATCATATTGAATATACGATTGGTCAACTACCAAGTACCCTCGACGTGGTGCACCCATCACTAGATGTTAGACCAAGAGTATCATTTTCTTTTATTTAATCATATTGAATATGCAATTGGTTAACTACCAACTACCATCGACGTGGTGCACCCATCACTAGATGTTAGACCAAGAGTATATTTTTCTTTTATTTGATCATATTGAATATACGATTGGTTGACTACCAAGTACCCTCGACATGGTGCACCCATCACTAGATGTTAGACCAAGGGTATCATTTTCTTTTATTTAATCATATTGAATATAAGATTGCTTGAAAACCAAGTACCCTCGACATGGTGCACCCATCAGTAGATGTTAGACCAAGGGTATCATTTTCTTTTATTTCATCATATTGAATATAAGGTTGGTTGACTACCAAGTCACCTCGACATGGTGTACCCATCACTATATGTTAGACCAAGGGTATCATTTTCTTTTATTTAATCATATTGAATATAAGATTGGTTGACTACCAAGTCACCTCGACATGGTGTACCCATCACTATATGTTAGACCAAAGGTATCATTTTCTTTTAGTTAATCATATTGAATATAAGATTGGTTGACTACCAAGTCACCTCGACATGGTGCACTCATCACCAAATGTTAGACCAAAGGTACATTGTTGTATCATTTTCGGAATTTGGTTATAGAGCTTATTCAGAACAAAAATAAAGTCTCTTTAATGAAGTGTTTATGAACATTATTCATTTATTTATTCCGAGAGAAACAATTCCAAATTCCTGACCCATTCAATAAATTTTATTTCGGTTTTCGTAACCATCCTAAGTAGTATCGACCATAGGTTAAATTATACCGGGCGAAACTTGAACATGGATGTGGGATGCAGGTTGACTAGAGGCTTGTTTAGGTGTCCCATTATCCCATATCCCAGTAATTCTTGTCTATAATATCCCTTTGAAAACTGAAGATGTTCCAATAGTTCTTGAAATATTCCATACCCAACGGTCATAATATCCCGTATCCCTCTCAGTTTTGTCCCAAATATCTCATGTAGTAAATATCTAATATCCCAATGTACCCTAAACAAGCCCCACTACAAAGACCATGCACTCCGTGTTCCGCCAGGCTTGTGAGTGGCTAAAACTGTATAGTTATAGGTCGCAATCCCCCTCCTCTCTATCCAAGCTGTCTTTGGTCTATCCGTTAATTCATGGATGGTTTGTCATATGAATCAAATACTTCATCAAGGAAATATTGTCTTTTACTTACAGCATGCTTCCGTGCTTCTCTAGTATCATATTCGTCTCCTTCTTTCATGCGTTGAAAGGTCGCCTTGATCTTTCTGTGCACTTAGTCTTTTTGATTTTTCTCCAACGAGAGTACAGTAATTCTGTAGTCATTGTACAAGATGACGTGCTTTATTAAGGAGTCTAAGGACATGTCCATTAGCAATAAATTCTTGACTTATTGTTGGTATTCGGACTGGTTCACATCAATCACTTTGTTTGCTATTTCATCCCATGGTGATTCCCGATCTGTATCTCTTTTATAAGATATTTCATCACTGGCATACTCACATTCTTCCTCCGGACATGCAGGACCGTTTCTATAGCCTTTTTCCTGTCCATGTTTCATCATCTTTTGGCACCAAAACGGATGATGAAAACAATCAGCTCCCCTACATCTACTGGGTCCTTAAACTTCAGAAGAACCCATTAAGACAGAGATTAATTGCGGGGTCTTCCAGATGCACCACTTAGCCACTTTCTACGCTCCTTACAACTTCAGAGATGGCCTGAAAAGTTACTGTGATAAAGTCTACTCCATGAGCGGCGTGTGATAAAGTCTACTCCATGAGCGGCGTCAGTCAGAAGTGCATTCTGAAAATTCTAAAGATCTCCTCGAACAGCTATCCTCTAGCAATCTTACCCCTTGCCACAGCGTACAACTTTTGATTTTTCTACTCTTTATACTACCCTGCCACTCAATAAATTGAAAACAGTTATTTCAGATTTGATACATCAATGTTTCTGCACTAAAAACGGAGAACGCAGACACACTTATTTAGTAGTAGGTAAAGACAAAACATATTTTGTAAAGAACCCCAGTTAGTCAAACAAGAAGTACACGGAGAATGACGTAATCAAGTTGTTGGAATTGTTGGAATTTTTAATAGATAATATTTTTGTCGAATTTGGAGGCCGTATTTCTCAATAGACAATGGGGATTCCAATTGGAATTAATTGCGCGCCACTTTAAGCTGATCTCTTTCTTTTCTCGTATGCAGGAGGCAACGTTTTTACAAGGGCTAACACAGAAAAAACAAAAATATTTAGCCCAGTCTTTTAATTTCAGCTTCCGCTACATAGACGATGTACCTTTTCTTAATAATACAAAAAATCCAGGAATATTTACTCCAGATCTATCCCAATGAGCTTGAAATTAAAGAGACTACTGATATACACCTACTTCAGCGTTGTACTTAGATCTTTTATTATACATTGACGAAGATGGACGTTTGAAATCTAAGCTATATGACAAACGTGATGATTTTAACTTCCCAATTGTGAACTTTCCCTTTCTTAGCAGCAATATATCTACCTCTCCAGCCAATGGATTGTACATTTCACAGTTGATTCGTTACTGTCGAGCATGTAGTTTATACAGTGATTTTTGAATAGAGCAAAAACACTGTCCCAAAAGCTGCTTAGTCAGAGATTTGATCAGCCTTTGTTACTTTCACCCCTTCAGAAATTCTATGGCCGTCACCATGACATCATTAACAGATATGACGTGTCTGTGTTTCAAATGAAAACGGACGTTTTCAGCTAGATTTCACGTCTTCACGGATTTGACATAACCGGATTTGACTAAACCCTGGATTGACTCATTGATAGTGTGACGGGTGCCTCTATCGGAGCAGGACATGTTCTCCCTCCCGGATCACCTGATGTTACTCCTGGACTGGGTTGCACAAAGTTCAATTAAAACTTAATAGACTATTAAAAGTTAATAGTCTATTAAATTAGTAGGAAAAGTTAAAGCTTAATTGACTATTAGATATTTAATAGTCTATTAACTTTTGTGCAACCCAGTCCTGGTTTTCATGGGAGTTCACACTATGAGTGCCTTAGTNCTTAATGTTATCTTTTTATTTCCGTGCATTGTAGCTGTCTCACGTCCTTGTTTTGTCTTGTTTCTCTCTGTGTCCGTTTTTGTCATGTTTTTGGACTTCGATTTTTGTGGTCATCGCTTCCCTTGTTCTTTCGGTATTCTACTGCCGTTGTTGCTATATATTATGAATTGCAGAAAACTGAAGTGGCGATTAGTATGAGAGCTGCAGCTGTAGCAATGGTATATTCCAGAGGTCTTCAACCACTCAAGATTCGTTGAATGAGATTATAATTAAAGGTGCTATAATTATAATTTGATTTGTAAAGTTCGATCTTCAATATGCTCATACAACACACAAGTATACTCAAAAGACTCACGATTTGCTCAAAACTGTGTTTGCGTGCTCCACAATATAGTCAGTCACAAGTCTGGTGACCCTAGTTTTCTAGTTTAAGACATAAATTATGTACACTAGTCATCAGAAATTCTTACTAGTATGTCAATTATAACCCCATAACAGACATTTTTAAGGAACCCACTTAACCACCAACAATCACCATCTCCACCAACACCACCACCACACTGCTATATCCTACAATCTCACCACCACCACCATCGAGCACAGTCATGAATAACTCGTGAGTCATGTGAGAATTCTCGTGAGCACCTCGTGCGTCTTGTGAGCAGTCGTTAGTAGCATCATAAAACCAAAAAATCTATAACTGAAGAATCCCACAAGCACAAGTTACTCTCGCTACCATAAGAACAAGCCTTATCACCACGTTTAACACTCCCTCAACCACCCATCACCCTATAGCGAAGCAGCAACATCAGCAATAAAATGAAAAGTTCTATCACGTAATTTCATGTCAATATGGTAGCCTCAAACCAACTTTGGGTTGCGCCCACGTTATGTAATAATGTTATACAGGACCCTTGCGGGATCTTAGGTTGATTCATTATATCATTTCCAGTTGAAATGGCAGCATACATGAAATATACATTTTTTTTTCGGTCGCGTAAGCGCGGTCCAATATCTTTTCCCCTGTTGGTCACATGTTAAACTATATCGTTATTTTCGTTTAAATGGCCGATAAGGGCTTCAAATGGGACTACTTCCTGTAACGCATGCACAAACCTTATCATTTCTACATCCGGTCTTCCGGTCACTTCCGAATTGCCGAGATCATTTGAAAGGTTTATATATCTGTATATAATTGGTTTGACCCCAAGGTCGACAGTCCTACTCTTGTACGAGAGAGATAAAAGTTGAGAAATGTTCCATCAACCCCTTTATATTTGTTGTTAATCACAGACTTATGGCTAGCTAATGCCTACTTTCAACTCAACATCACTAAGTTGTAAGAGTGGGAAGCCAAAATATGGACTAACAAAAGATCTTAAGAATGATTTTTTTAGTATACGACAAGTCTGTATTAAATTATATTTTCCAGTGTTCTAAAGCGAAGTACGGAACATATACTTTAGGTAATTTTTCACTGACCATTGCTTTAGTTAAGTTTTGTGCTAATGCACTGATGCACCAGCTAATTTATGTTTGTTGACGATCCAGCATCCATGACGTTGAATAACATGGATAGCGTTGCTCAGGGATGGAGTAATTGTAATGTGTAATTATTGATTGTAATTAATTACAAATTTTGGTGTATTTGGAAGTAATGTGTAATTGACAAAAATTTAACTTATATGTCATTGTAATTTACTTAATTACTCACCAAGAAGGTTTGTAATTTAAATTACTTTTCCAATTACATTCATAAAATATACATTTATTTTTTAGCCAAATACCACACATGGGGGGTGGGGTAGATGAAAAACGAGTTTAACCCCACTGCAATTATTGCGCCTGTCCCAAGTCAGGAATATGTTGGTCAATTGGCTTGTCATTGTCTTCTTATAAAATTTTAGTTTCTTGATATTCGGGTCGTTGGATGTGGTTTGTTTGCATTGATTTATTCACTTTTTTAGTTTTTTGGGGCCATTTAGGGCTTGTTATATGGTGTGAGCTTCCTCACTGCGTTGAAGACATACGGTGACCCCCTACATGCTTAGTTTTGGATCGTTTTAACCTAGAGATGGGATGTTGTCTCCTTGACATTTATCCCATTTCCTTTCTTTTTCATATGCTAAGAGAGAGTGACTGAAAGATGGTCACCTCCTTTCTTCTTATGAGTATTAAAGAAAGTTCAGATAATTCTTTACTTTTACATAAAGTATTATTATGCCTTGGTATTTATTTATACAAAAAAGGCACTTTTTATATCTGGTTTTCAAATGTTGAGATTTTGCAAATTGCTGTTTCCTCTGATGCATGTTTTTCTTCTTCATTTTTTATATATTTTAATAGAGCAACTCTTGATTATTAATGATTGTAATATAAATTAAATATTGTTGTATAAACAATTAAAAATATGTTTATTGTATTTCATTATAAATACTTAGATCAGTATGGCCACAAATCAGTTGTTTGTCAAATTTACTTTCATGTCAGTGAAAAAAAGACTTTACTAGTGTCTAACTAATGCCCTTATAGGCATTAAAATTAACCTTTTATATCATATACATCATATTTTTTGATTCGTTTAAACTGTGTGCTGAGCTGTCATAAATATTTTACTCACACATTCAAGTAACAATTATGTTTGAAAGTTGGACACATGTTAGCTGCTTGCAAATTGAGGAAATTAGAAATAACTCAAAATATAATTATTGAAAGTAAATAGACACCCCAGAGTAGAAAGAATTGATAAACTTTTAGGAAATATAGATAAAGGCTATAGGACAATGCATTTGAACATTTGGTGTATATAAAGTTTATCAGTTAGCACGTCAATTAACTTTTTGGGTTGTTTGTTAATTTTGCAATAATAGGTACATGTAATGCTTTCCTTCATGGCTCTTACGAGTAATTTTCATTTGTTAGAATGATAAATAACTCTTGAAAATAAATAATATAAACAAAATTTTGGCTTCAAATGTAATTCAAAATTAATTAATTACATTTATAAAGTAATTGTAATTTGATTAATTACATTTGTAAAGTAATTTTAATCTAAGTAATTACATTCCAAAGTTTTGCAATAGTAGGTACATGTAATGCTTTCCTTCATGGCTCTTACGAGTAATTTTCATTTGTTAGAATGATTAATAACTCTTGAAAATAAATAATATAAACAAAATGTTGGCTTCAAATGTAGTTTAAATTTAATTAATTACATTTATAAAGTAGTTGTAATTTGATTAATTACATTTGTAAAGTAATTGTAATTTAATTCATTACATTTGTAAAGTAATTGTAATCTAATTAATTACATTCCAAAATTCTTGTAGTAGTAATTGTAACTGTAATTTAATTGAACATTTGGGAAAGTAATTGTAATTTAATTAATTTCCTATGTAATTGACACCATCCCCTCGACATCCTACAATGAATTCCGCGCAGCAAATCTGTGCTAAGGACCACCTTGAACTTACCAGCAATGTGAGGTATTAGCAAAGCCTATTGTTGAAGGCTTCATAGTGATTTCAAGATGAAAAACAACAATAAAATTATTGTCCATTGCTTGTTTTCGCCGTGTATTTGTAGAAACTTTGTCTTATGCAGTGTATAAATTATCTTTTCATTGATTATCACATTTAAGAAATAAACTTGCAGAGTTAAAAAAGTAAGACTTCATAAAAGAAAAACAAAAACTTTTTTGGTGCAAAGAAATACGCTTTTCTTTGAAATGAATCGGCTTTTACAGTCGAGTAGATTAGGTTCAGTTATTAAGCAGATCAAGATCATAAATCCTTTTGGTGGCATATTCATTATGAAGATATGAAAATTACAATGGTGAAATTGACAGAAACCATTGAAAATTGAGAGATATAATTTAATTCCTTGTGACAAACATGATTCACATGGCTTCCGATGATTTCAGAATTTATATACGAAGGTTCTTGTGCTTTGTTGTTGGTACATTTTACCCGGTATTAGTTTATATAGAAACATGATTAATTATTTCCCTTGGTATAGTTCTCTAGTGAAAATTGGCGCGAAATGGATGAAATTTTGAAACTAAGTACTTGTGACTGGCACAGCTTGAAAAATGACTATTCAAAGGCACTGAAAGCAAAATCCCAGAGATTAAATGATAAGAAGAAAAAAGAATTAATAGAACTGGATAAATGGTAAAAGAATTCCTTGTAACTTGAATTAAAACGGCATGTCCATTTATCCGTTTAATTGTTGTAATAACTCATGTTGATGTAAACTATACATTTCGACTATATTAAAATCCGACTATTGAATGACAAATACAGTAGAACTTCGATGAGTTGAACTACAATAGGTCGAACACCATGGATATCTCGAACCCTTTTCTGGTCCCTTTTGTTCATGTTTCAACCAGGGATGTAGATAACAACGGGGATTTGAAACGAAGTTCAAGTTCAAAGGAGACTACCCGTAACGCGATAAAGCATGTCTGTCTCGGGTAGAAGTCAATACTAAACTCCGGAGACATGACGGATAAGTACTTCCTGTGATGTGTATTAGTGATTGAAGCAGATAATGGTAGTTGTGAATTAATTGTCGTCAAAGCTCGGACAACCTATCGATGTCAGTTTAAAGAGGAAAAATCAAAAGACAAGTTATTATTTTTCCATTTTACATTTAATCTGTATTTTTATAAAGCACGAATATTTAACATTTGGTGACTTTTAGAAACAATTCCAAACCATTTTTCGATTTTTCTTATCCGGAATTTTAGGAGAATAATTGGTAGTTCTGAATGATTCAAATTTCTTTTAAATTATAAATACCATTTATTTGGAAAAAATATAAATGAAAGACAGAATATAGATCTAATGCTTGAGCTATATATGATTGTTATATAGTGTTTTGCTTATTTAATATTATATTTCAAAAAATTGGGTTTTGTCGTCACGTGTCATTTTCATAATTTATCAAATACGTCGGTGGGGTGTATATTTTTAAGGTTTGTAAAATAAGTTTTCAATGTAACCATATAAGAAAAATATCATTTAAAAGCTGAAAAAATTCCCTACCTCTCGGTATAATTCTCGTATTTCATTGAAGTATTTTGCTATTTTATTTTTTATTTACAAAATTTGACTTAGATTTGCATTGTAGAGTTGAGAAGTTATTTACATTTTGTACCCCGTCTCGAATTTCTCTAATCAAAAAATAACTATTCAATTAATTCATTTTTTTAACACACATAATAAAAGGCGATATATTATTCTAGTGCTTGGTACTATTAGTTAGTCCGAATTTTAATGATGCTGGTTGCTACAATCTTTTAAAATTGGACATCTTTTAGAAACTTTTCTTGGTCGGCCATATTGTTTTTGTTGTGGTCGAGGTAGTTAATGAACAAAATAGTTCCATAAGTAGGTGTATTTTTTTTGTTATAAAGTTATAAACAAAATATCAAAAGAATTCTTTTGCCTATTTCTTTTTTCAACTCTTTTGGTTATAAACACAAACATCAGGGCTTAAAAGTTAAGATACTGAGCGATGTGTATATCTTTCATTCGGAATACTTGACCGTATCGTTTAATTCAACAAAAAAATCTATACATTCGGAACAATTTCCCGCTCTTTCTGTTCTGGTTTATGGAAAAAGTATTTGTAAATGACAAATTTATGACCATATAGCTATACATTTCAAACCTGTGTTAATTAAAAAGTATCGGTATCAACACTTATATGTATGTGCGGGGTGTCAACTATATCCGGCAAACCTGTGTATGTTATCTACCTGAAATTACGTAATTAATGTGACAAGGACTTGACAAAATTGTTCAGATGAACTGGGACTAAGTCCCAGAGATGAAATAGTCGTAAATTTAAGTAGGAACATTTCAATTATTACATATCCACTGATTGTTATGTTATTTATATGCTAAGTGGATGATGACATATCACTGCTTATTTTATGTTTTAGTGCTAATTATTGCTTAATGCTTTGCTCTATATGTGTGCTTTTATGTGCTTATTTTATTTAAGTTTTAA